>KZ506379.1:152116-223104 GCA_002844005.1 Limosa lapponica baueri
GAAGTAGTGACACCAGGAGCAGTGTTAACATGCTTAACAGCAACCCTTCGCAATCCAACGTGTGAGCTGGCAGAACATCTTAGAAAACTGTCAGGAGGCACAACTCTGCAGGCAGTTATTGACCTACACAGGACTGTTTCTGACCCCGCAGAATTGCAGCCTTGTGGAGCCCCCAGAAAAACTGCAATAGCCAAAAGGAGCGTGAAACTGCATAAACTACTCTCAACAGCTGATCCCAAAAATTCTCTAGAGTTATGCCAATAGCAGAAATCTTCCCAGGTAGTGACATCATCCAGGGTCTTATTCTGTGCCAGCAAAAAATTGTGGTTTACGTCCAATTCAGAGTTTCAGTGTTCTGTATTCAGTACTCAGTGAAAAGTTCACTCTAGGAACTTCACCTTCCCATTAGGACATCTCCTCTGAAACATTTAATATGGCTCAAGGTCTCTTCAGGAACATGTTGTTTATGTGAAGTGAAACACCAGCTTGCCTGAATAAAGACACCATGCTTAAATTGAATTCGAATGTGACTCATTATGTACAGATTTGAAACAAACTGTTTAATAGTTATCCTCAACATTCACTCCTCGGTGCAGTCTTGTGCTCCTGTTACCTCTCTGAGAACACTATTTTGCCTGGAAAACTGGATGTAATTTTCACCCAATCTGTTTAACAGCTTACTGCATTAACCATACAGGTGATAAACGGGCCACGTGTCCCCCAGGAGCGCATTAGCTATGAATTACCAGAGCCCTGCAACGACACAGCACTTGCTCAGGATGCAGTAGTGCGGACTGAAAAGGCTGAACCATCACTGGTACGCTGCTACGCAGGGTTTTTCTCGGTGCTACCCACCTGTCTTACCTCTTTGCATCTCACTCTGTCACAGCCACATCAGCGGCAACGGGGAGTGATGTAAATGTGACTTCAAGGTTTATCATTTTAAATAGATTGGCACACTTACATTTATACAAGTCCTGCAGTGTCAAAGCACTTATATTGCCATAAAGACTTTTAGTCTAGAATAAATATTCCCACAAGTCAAATAAGCTAAACCAGTATAAAATACCTTGATGCTAGCACAACAGCATCTATACCACCAGTCTTGATATAATGCTTCCAAGCAAATTATTTATGCTGGCACAAGATCTGTGCTTCCCGGGCCTTATTTTTCTTGAATACGTGACTTTGAGGGCAGGATATTTTTTGAAGAACTCCAACGCACTGAAAAACCAACGCCAAGCTCAAAACAGGACAGGGAAGGAAAATAAACATAAAATGCATGTGGCTTCTGTAAGTGGTAACAGTCTGGAGAAGCAATCTTTAGCAGGCTTATTATTAGCTGGTAGGCTGTTGAATAGCATCTCCTTACACAAGCCATTTCAATGACACTTAAACTAAGTGAAAAACCAAAAAAATTGTGAAAAACCCCTCAGTTTACAAAGCTTCTAAGGGCAGATTTTTGCTGCACTAGTCATAATCATGAGTAACTGTAAATGTAAGATGATTCATATAGATAATCATTATTTGGGGAAAAAAGCGCTAGTCTGTGTAAACATGATTTGATAAATGTTTTCCTTCACTTTGCTTCTATCCTACATTCAGTTCTCTGTTAAAGGTAATACAGCGTAAGTGCTTGTCTAGCATAGCTATTTGTTTTAAAATAACTCAGACCAAGTAGAGGCTCTTTAATTTAAGAGGTGAGTGACCGGATCCCATTTTGTTTACTTGATCGAGCTGCTTTTCTTCCTACATGCTCTCTTCTCGAGTTGTAAAAATTCATTCACAGCAGGGAACGCAATGGCCTCACCTGTCTTTAATTTATGTAGTGTTTTAAATCGGGCCATCATTGCAGGTGTGGCCAGGCTTTTGTTGAGGTTTCTTAAAAAAAAAATAAAAAAATTCTGATCTACCTGCTTGAATCTGTCAAGAGCCCATTTGTATGCACGCAGCTAATGTGCTAGAAATAAAAGCCGCAACCTGTCAAATAAACTCCTGCACCTGTATGAAGCAGTTAAATTGTTCCATCTACCATTATTCTCAGAGATCAAAGGGCCCTCACTGTGAGGGGCTCTGAAGAAATAAAGAAAATGATAGACCTACTTGTCCTTGAGCTAAAAAAGAAGGGGTGGGGGGAAAGAAAGAAAAGTGGACTAGTTCAACTACCTGAAGGAGCTTTTGTTTGGCATGGGCACAACGTGAACGCATTCTTTCACATTAAGACCCAAGAGGAAGAAATTCATTCACCCTTATTATAGTGACGTAGCTGTGGCATTGATGTGTTTTTAACCTTGAATAATTGTTGTCTCTAAAGCTCCAAACAAGTTTTATCCTGTCCACAGGTCAGTTTTGTTACAAAGGCCAATTAGTGGAGCTACCTTAGCCTGCAGCAAAAAGCCAAGTAATGGTGGGGCATGCCCCATCCAGAGGTGATGAATAGCCTGTAGAGCTATAATTTGAGAAGGGGGGAGGGGGGCTTTGAAGCATTTACCTTACATGGAACTCCATTGTCACTGCAGGCTGTTTGATCTTTAAATAATTTACTTAATGATCTCACCATGGGAGCAATTGGCAGAGCAAGATTAGGTTGTAAGGGCCTAATGGACATGGGAAAACTTAAAATTACTAGAAGAGAGGTATGTACAGAACTGAATTTTTTTCTGTGTAGATTCATGATTTATATGGGGGGGAAGCTATAAATTATAGTATTTGCTTGATGTGTTCTGGCAGAGGAAACAAGAAGAAATTCTGCGTTTGGTGAACGTTTCAGGGAATTTTAATCCTTACTCTTTTAATCTTTGTGGTTTTGTTTTGCTTCTCCTTAAAAAAAGGCAACCCAGGGAAATTATTGTTTTATAATAGATTAATAGGTCAGCAATAAAAACCTTTGGCCACTGTGAATAGGCTGTTGTTAAAAGGTCATGGTTAGCATAATATTTCATTTTTGATAAATAAAGGGTTGGAAAGTCTGGGGCCGAAGCTTGTGAATGGGAAAAGTGTAGCATGACCCCTTTTACTCAGTAAATATTGTAAAATATGAATTATTAGTTCACTTTGTAATTGCACGTGAAAACTATGCACCATTTTGCAGCTACAGGATTTGGGATATTCTACAGTATCCTGAAGATATAACACTAGTCACCAAGGCACCCTTTAATTACTTGCAGATAAGAATTGTTGCATTCCTGTGCTATTACACTCATTTGCATTGGGAATGCCAAAAATACAAAAGAAAAGTTAATTAGACCTATGGAAGAATTGTAGACATTTGAATACAGATCACTATATAAACACTTAATATCTGCCTTGTAGATGGATACCTTTATGTGAAACTAAAAGCATCAGGAAGAGTTTGAGACAAAGGTAACTTGTGAGAAGGCCTGAAAACAGAAAAAAAACACTACCAGTGCAGTTTTTAGAACATATTGAAAAGAAACAACTTTTTCTGCAATAATGTCTGAAATAAGAGGGTTCTACTGGGGAAGAGTTGGAGCGTTTTCAACAGATATAAAGCTGTTGCCTGATGCAACTCATTGGCATGTGCATTCACTGCAGATCTAAGCTGTGCCCTTACCAAAGTTGAATTAAAATTGTGGTCTTTGTGGTAGTAACTCTGGAAGCTTGTTACTGAAAAAATGTTAGAACCTCAAGGTGTAAGAAACCAAGAACAAGTCTGATAGTCCCTGGCCGTCTGCTTCTACCACAAGAGCTTTGACATTATGGACTTCTTCATTGACTTGTTGATTGATCCTTCATTTTTGTTGAATTTTGGATGAAGAACAGTCTGACAAAGAGGTTGGCAGAGTTCAGGAGATGACAACAACAGTGAAAGTATAGGAGATGGAACAGCGCCCGGAACAGGTTTGTCAGCACAATCCCGCCCCAAAACTGGACACATTTTGGGTGGGTCCAGAGGAGAAGAAAGAAACGTAGGAATTGGTGCCACAGCTGAGTAAGTGAGAAAAGTAGTGTTTGTTACATTTGGAACCAAAATGACAGCATTGGTGGAAATGTATTGTAGACTGTTGACTTCAGTCACTGACACTGAAAAACACATTGCATCTAGGTATGGTGAGCTTACCTTATTTTTAGTTGCAGACTCAGCTGATGGTCTAAACATGTAAATTTTACGGTCCCCTCTTCTATTCTGTTCATTACATGTTTGATATAAGATACAGTACAAGATAGGGGCAAAAGACAAAGCTAGGATTAAAAATTAAGGTAATATTTAATTACACTAATATTTAATAACACTGATGAATTGTTTTCAAACTGGAATTATGAGATTAGCAAGTATGATCATGTATTTTTAAAATTCACCTATGCATTTCTGAAGTATTTAAATTATGTGCGGTGTTATGTCAAATTTCTTAAGTTGCTGTGATACATCAAGATTATTACTATCTCAGTGATCCCTGTCCCACTCTTCCAAGTACACCTCCATACCTTCCCCTGTTAAAAATACTAAATAAATGTTGAACACTTATGAAGTATTTTGAGCAGTAATGGATAGGTGTCCTGAGTTGAAACTAGAAAGAAAAAAAGGATCTGTAACTTGAACAAAAGGAATAGTCCAAGAAACAGTATTTCTGCCTCATATGAGGTCATGAGAATGGTTAGAATTTATATTGGATGCAAGTAGACAAAAACATTACCACTTAGTGCTGCTGTGACATGAACATAAAGTCATGAATACAAACCAAATATGCTCTTTCATTGTCAGAAGTAAAAGCAGAAAGGGAATAAAGGGAGAGAGTGAATAGGGTAAAGTGCCCAAAGTGTATCCAAACACTGACAGAGCAGGAGTGAAGAGAGAGGAGGAAGATGCTGGCCAGGTGCTGTGTTTTTGAGAGGGAGGAGACTGCACACTGCAGCACAAATGCTATCTCCAGTCCCCAGCGCTGGCATAGTTCACCTGCAGATATATATACCTTGGAAACAGTTGAAGAAAACAAATACCTGTTCCGTACAGTTATTATTTGTTGCCAGACTAATAAGAAAATAGCAAAAGTGCTTGGGAAGAACAGATACCTTCCAGCAGAGCGCAACACAGAATGGTCCATAGAGTATCTCAGCTTTGGGAAGACACCAAAGAACATGATACATAGAAAATGTGTATCAAACCTCTCTGTGCTGCACCGGGTACATGACCTATTTCTGGTGGTGAAGTTCTCCCTGAAATCATAGAATCATAGAACGGTTTAGGTTGGAAGGGTCCTTAAAGATCATCAAGTTCCAACCCTCTGCCATGGGCAGAGACACCTCCCATCAGACCAGGTTGCTCAAAGCCCCAGCCAGCCTGGTCTTGAACACTTCCACCAATGGGGCATCCACAACTTCTCTGGGCAACCTGTTCCAGTGTCTCACCACCCTCACAGGAAAGAATTTCTTGCTAATATCTAATCTAAATCTCCCCTCTTTCAATTTAAAACCATTTAAATTCCCCCCCTCCCTGGCAAATGCAGAAAAGGCTGGTAGGCATGGCTTAAACAATCACTCGGATCTCTCTTTTCCATGTTAGTCTGGCACTTTCTTGTATGGTCATTTGCAGGCAGTATAAATGAAAGTATTTAGAGGACTGTCCTGTTTCAGTGCAGAAGCTGGCAGCCAGGAGAGTGGAAGTCCTGCTGCAGTAGCAGGTTTTGAGCAGGAAAACTCTAAACAAGTTTACATCTTTCAATTCCTCTTTCTTTGCATCCCCATTTCTTAACATGTCACCAGGCACAGTGGAGATCTTGAGTCTATATTCATCCTAAATATAAACTCAGGATACAAATCTGTGAAAGCTACACAGAACAAAGTTTTAGTTACTTTATATTGTTGACACAGAAAAAAGAGATGAAAAAGATCAGAATCAAAAAAGATGCTTTTGGACAATATGCTTTTTAACCTGTCCATTCACTGACATTCCAAAAATTTTCAATTAATATGAACAATCAGGAAGAGTCTTTTATTTTTCTCCTCCAAGGCAAATCATTGAATATTTGTACATTGTGTGTGTATATATATATGTACACACACACATACATATATATACACACACCCCTGGAAAGTAAAAATAAAAGGCTGAAGGATTACAATATAAGGGAATTCTGGGTAAATACAAACACTTGTTGATACAAGACTGGGATACGAACTCAGACGTGCATAAACTGATAAACTCTCCTTGAAGCAAGTAGGAGTTTTGCGAACTTATATGTAGCTGCCAAGTTTTGTATGGAGCCGGGTGACATTTTATTCAGTTTAGCTAATGAGATGTTTGCCTATGTGCAAAAAAAATGTATTCATGGTAAACTGCCTCTTTAAATAGTTGTGTGGTTTTAGTAATAATGAGAGGCATCACCAGACAGCCTTCATGACTGATATCCCCTGGATTTTGAAAGAAGGCAGTCTGGTAAGCTTAACAAACACTAACAAACCCCGGCAGCATACCTGGGGTGGAAGATTTCCTCCAGGGGCAAAAAGGGTAGATCAGACTCAATAGATCAGCCACCATTTGGCCTCTTCACTGAATCTGCCAATTAGTGCGGAGCATTATGGCATGTTTGTGTTGTGGCAGCTAGAGAAAGAGACCTGCCAAACTCATTCTATACAGAACCCCAAACATCCATTAGATGCAAGATGCTTTTCATCCTGATGAGTTGGCTTCAGTTCAAACTAATGGCCAACTGATGAGAAAGTTCATTAACTCTGAAGCATTCAGTCCCTCAGGAGGCGTAAACTAAAAAGTGGGGTCCTACAGATATACACAACATAACAAAAATGATGTTAAAATATTGAAATTACAAAGCCAAACACTTTAATGGTAGGGAATGGGAGAATTAAATTTACTCCTCAAATTTTCATGTTGTCTCCTTTTGCACATGCACTATAATGCAGTCTTTAATTACAGTCTGTCGTTTCTATTTTTTCCCCGTGTGTATTGGAAGGCCACAAATCCTCCAAAACAACCACTTCCATTGAATGTTATAAGCAAATGAGACATAGCTCTTTATTAAAGATCCATGTTCTTCCCTTGCTGGATATCTGGTTTATGATATCAGTGCAATAGACACTGCATGAAAGCTGAAGAAATGTAGATGTATAGGTAGCTGTGCGACTTCCATTAAAATGAAAGGCATTTACTGCAGACATGCACAAATAGAAAAAGGAAGCCCATGAATATATGATCATTTTTCTCTTTCCCTTCACATCTTCTAATGGTTTTTTATCAGATGCTGGGGAACACTTGCTTAAATCCACTTGTTTTTCAGTTGTGCTACTCCAGTGCTGTATGCCCATTTATTTTGGAGTCTAAATGTCAGGTGGGTTCAAGAGAATATAGAGAAACCAGAATCCTATAAACAACTACTCCTTTTGGAAACCCTTTTCTTTAGCTACTATGTGACTTAAGGCATTCAAGAGTCTAAAGGTCAGGTATGTCACAACATGTCTTGCACATGGAGTCTAGTGGTCACGGAAAGATCTCTGAAATTCTCTCCACAGTCATCAGAGTTAAAGGAGTAAGATTTGGACTTTGTGGGATTCAAATCCTTGGGAGGCTCAGAGGTACAGAAATCTACACTTGGCGAATCTGAGACAGAGATTGGGACGTGCAAAAAAAATTTTCCTTGCTATTTAAGTCTTTTCTTCACCCTACAAGCGCATTTGTGTAAGCAACGGTGTATGCATATAGATGTACAGGAGTATAACGTAGAGCAAGACAGCGCTACATAAAAGTAACACAACTCCTGGGAATTCATGGCAGCTGCAAGTGCAATGTGCTGCTCCTTCTTAAACTGTCAGAAGTAACAAGGCATACATGGAATTATCCATCCATAGCTGCTCTATGTGTAATGTAGCAACAGGAAAAGATTGTAAATAAAACTATCTTTACAGACAGCAGATTGTGCAATTCTGTGCCTAGTCTCTGCTATGCCTCTGCTTTGCTTTATGAGGGTGTTCAAGGGCTTGAACAAAGCATCACAGAGTTAAGGAACTCTCTTTGGTCAACAAATGCTCCCCAGCCTTAATGAAATGGTCCTTTAGTGCTAGTTTCAAGACAAAATAAATCCTTTCTACTCAGATGCGGACGTAGGTGTCAAGTGCTACTTATCCATAATACAAAGAGGGTGTGCACGCTCTCCGGGCACAGGCAGCACAGCAGACAGCATCCTTGCATTCAAGCTACAGGAAAAGGCAGAGGAAAAGAAGAGTGGTATGAAAAAAGAAGAGGTCATCAAGCTACTTGGCCACCCCATGGCCTCAGGGGGTTGCCCCTCCCAGGTCCAGCACAGCCCACTAAATCTCTTCTCTGTCCCTGGAGATATGAACTCTACACGTGCATTTCTAAAATCCTAAACTTAACTGAAATACAGATTCAGATGCTTCCCTGTCACCTGATGGGTGAAAGGTGGTGCAATTCCCATGAAAGTCCTACCTGAAATCTCTCTTCATCTGGAGAGTGAAGGGGTAAGTAAGCCCTTTTTGTACTACACGGTAACCCCAGATTCTGAAAAGTGGCCAAGTAGCATCATGGATCCTGCTCCACAGGCTTGTTTAGGTGTTTGCCTTGAGCAACAGTATCTTCAAATGTTATGCATTATGCTCAAACATATACTTACTGAAAGCTATATTGTATTAAAAAAATATTGTATTTTTTATACTATTATGTTACAAAAAGAAGCAATTTAAAATGATACAAGGAAACACAGGGCATAGATAGATAGTTAAGTATAATTATATTTTTCAGATTCTAATAATCTCCTCCCCAGATTAAATCATGCAATTAATACTATTTCCATAAATTTTCTTTAATTTGCACTGGAACTGCTTATCATTTTATTTTTAAGCTGCTAAATTCCATGATCTTAAACTAGTCATCTCTCCTTGATTGAAGGTACCTTTTAACACATGAAAATATTTAGCTTCATTTCACAATCTTTGTACTAAACCTAAGAGAAATAGATAAGGAATATTAATGATGTTTGATTAAACACAGCTATACATTTTTTCATTAATTTAAATTTATACTGATATTATCTTGATTGAACTGAAGTATCAGTATAAATAAAAACAACTCCAGTAAAGGATTTTTATTTGAACTAAGCACCAGTGATATAAGATCTGTACATTTCAGTTCCTTCTCTTTTATAATTGCTTGCTGCTAACATAGCTAAAATCTCACAGAATCCCAGAATCACAGAGTGGATGAGGCTGGAAGGCTGGAATCACAGAGTGGATGAGGCTGGAAGGATGAGGCATGGAGATCGTTCAGTCCAAGCCCCTCCTCAGAGCAGGGTCAGCCAAACCAAGTCGGCAAGGAACATGCCCAGTTGGGTTTTGAATATCATATTTGAAGGATGGAGACCCTGCAGCCTCTCTGGGCAACGTAGTCCAGTGTTCAATCACCCTCACAGTAAAATTTTTTTGTCTTGTGCTTAAATGTAATTCTAATTAGTTTTTCTTAGAAACAATGGAAATAGCACATTAACATCAATTTTATAAAGTGGTGGTGATACTCAAATATAAACATGTTAGGAAATACATCTACTTAAATAATGCAGACTTGTTGAGATCACAAAATAAGAAACTTTGTGAAAAATCAGGCTGTAGGGATCTCAGTTTGGACACTTAAAATCAGAGACTTTATCATACACAAATATCTCTCTAGCTCTATTCCTCTTTGGTAAAACAGAAAAAAAGCCAACTTGCCTCACAGGAGCACTGTGAGATAAATTAATTGTCATTTGTGAAGCTCTCAAATATCACAGTGAGGAGTACAATAAAAAAGAAAAACAGGAGAATATTAACAATTCACAATTCAGAGCAAGGAGTGCAATAAATATGTCATAAGGCCGCATGCTGAATAGAGGCGAAATATAACATTGAGTAGTGGCTTGTTAAGTGAGCATTGTCCATCCTGCATCCTGAAAGAGGCAGAAGGACAGTGGCAAATGCAATGTATGATCATGTCATCAGTGATTGCAGTTTAGCATAGAAATTAAAGTGGCCCAAAAAAGGATTAGACAGGAATCACCTAACTTCAAATGTTTAATTTGGCAGCCTTGACATATAGAGTAATATTTACTCTGTGAACATTAGCACATATTAATATAACATGATTCTTTAAAAAACTGCCATTAATAAAAAAAAAACCTAGGATCATGTTAATAAACTCTAATCTTTCTATGTGTCTGTGATTTTTTAGGAAATGTTAGGTTTAGAGGCGTTTTATTTTCTGCTCTGCACTGTGAATCTGATGTCATTTAAATACATAAGAGCCCTATTGTTCTGTCATTTATGCCCCGTGCACTTCTGCTTTTAGCATGATTAAACAAAAGAGACACATACCAAAGCTTTCTCGTTTGAATAATGCAACATCAATATTTTACATCTTGGGCTGCATTTCAATTTTTTCCTCAGCAAGGTGAACGCTTGAAAAGGAAGCAACCATTGCTTGCAAAGGTGTCAATTAAGTTACATTCTCCTCTTTTCCAAAAGAGATATGTGTCTCAAAAAATACACGTTATTGAGTAGTTGTCATTCTGTTGTAAACCACTTCTTCAACTGGTGTTCTTATTCTCCAGTAGCATAAAGCAAGCAATAATGTATTTACATAGCAATTCTATTCTTAACACTTTCAGTATGTTTTTTCAATGGATGGATCGTGCTTTTACCTTCAGTAAGGAGCAGCAGCACTTTGGATTGACGTACCTGAGAGGACCAGAAGCATGGCACGCCACAGGGAGTGGAGGGGTTCAGCAGCATTTTACACAAAGCACAGATGCTCATGTTAGGGTTGGATTCAGCTGTGGAGCTGATAGCTTTTGGTTCTTCAGTTTCCAGGAGTTAATACACTTTGGATCTTCAATAAGAGCAGCATTTAGGTCCCTCCGTATTCCTTTATTGAGATTGGCTTCCCTGTATGTGGAAGTGTTGCTGTCCTAATGATACTTCTGACATCCATTTCACTAAGTGACCCAGGCCCTTCACTTTAACAAGAGCTTCTTCCGAGCAGCACACAACCTCCCTTGTGCCCTGTTACTTACCTTTGGAGGACCTGCTTCCATGAATTCATCCAGCTCCCCAAAGTCAGCATCTGCAGCTAGGTCTGCATCTGTACAATTTCCACCAGATGCACCTTTCTGTGATGTCTCCTGTGCTCCCAGAAATAAAATGCTGAGAGCTGCACGCTTGCGTTGCAGTTGATGCATCCTTACCTTAAACTCATGGGCTGGTAAATAATTACCAGTAAGTCAAAAGAGAATCTCAGGGAAATCAAGTGTTCTGAGATGAAATTAAAAAAAAAAAAAAAAGATAATATTCCCAAATACTGAGCCAATCTCAAACATAAAATCAGAGCCAGTCTGGTTTGCTTTTGAGAAACTCCATTAATTCCCATCAGATGAATACCTTTACATATGCACAACAGTACCTGACAGGACGTGCCCTATAATATAACAATATTTTGTCATTCTTTTGCCTTAAAAGCCTGCAACGCTCCAACCTGCAGTCAGCAGATTAGGTGCTTAGTGCCGCAGCATTAGGTGACACTTCTCACATCTTTGCAACATGACTTGAAAACAAGCAATCGTCTTGTTAAGTATCCCCTTACACAGCATTAAATTTTTACACCTCTATTTTATAGTTCTTTTCTAGGATAATGAAATAATGCTGTTTCTGTGTGTTGGATCATTTCTTCAATCTACTCCAGTACTCTGAGTAGAAAGTTGATCGTGATTTCCAATACTCTTTTGAAAGCAAAGACTATGACACCTAAGTGGTAAGTTGATGCTTGTTTGTCAAAGCTTAAAAATAAGAAACTAAAATTCACAGAATGCCAATATAGTTAATAGGGACAAAAACTGGATGGACTCTAACTTTGTAATGAGCAATCAAGTCCATTTTGATAATAACACAGTATTTGCAACAACTCATTCTTACCTCTATCATAAAGCACCTAAAGTTTTGCAACTGAACAGGCTTGTTATTAGTATTTGGCATTTAATATTTCATATCTAGCATTTAGTGTTTAGTATTTAATATTTAGTACTTAGGTTTTGTTATTCAGACACATTTATTCTTTATGCCAGAGAGGATAAGTCTGATTTCTGGCATGTATATAAACCAACTCCCATTTACTTTAGCAGGAATCACTTTTGCAAGAATCCATGGGCATAATTTAGTTCAAGTATGAAGCTTCTGAAAGCAAAATAAATTAAAGTACGGACTTTCAAAGTATGCATCTCAGTTTAGCTCAGGTCCAGCCAGTGCTGCAGGATTATAGGACACATATAATGACTTTTTAGAAAGCTTCACAGAATACCGTAAAGACCCATGAAATTCCCTTTCGTTGTCCAGAATAAACAGCTTTTTTTTCCCCCCACTTTTTATGCCCTCTCTTTCTTATTGTGTGCACTTAACAGTAAAATAGAGACAAATACACAAATACAAAATACATGAAACTATGTCAAATATGTCTGTCCCTTATTGCCTACCTGTCAACAGGCATTATCTTGATAAATATGTATATATACCAGAGACTGTATTTTATTACAGTTGGTTCTATTGTCAAAGTCTTTTGCATTACACAGTCAGAAATCCTTGAAGTTAAATGTCCAGTCTTTTGAAAGTTAGAATAAAAGATGTTTAAATACTTTTCCATTTATTGAAGTGTTTTAACACCTCTCATATTACTCAGAGAAATGAATTGCTTGAGAATGAGGTTAATGCTCTACAAAAAACCTGCTTTTTAAAACCCTATAAGAGGGGTCAAAGACCAGGAAATGCTCTCACTATAATTCTCATTTTCAGCTGAATTGGCCATGGCAACTGCACTAAGAATGCAAGTTTGAATTTCATTATGTTCCAGAAACCTGTAACTTTGCATTATAATGACTCACGCGATAACAGAAGGAAATTGCAAGCATTTTTGCTGTAGCATACTTTAATTTATAATTTAATAAAGTAGTATTTTAAGTTAAGTAGTTACTTTCAAATACAACAAAAAATGTTCATTTGATAGCTACTAAATGCATCCCTTTACATTTTACCTGTAAAATGCTCTGTGTTTGGTGACAGGTTAAATGTATACTATACACAGGGAGCCAACATTTGTCTTTATAATACCACAGCAGCCACAGCAATTTTAGCAGCATTCTTATTATTTTAAGCCGTCTCCATTGTCTTCTAAAGACCATAATTAGAAGCTGAAAACTTAAGGCAACCAAACTCAATAAGCTCTCATTTTGAACAAAATATGCTACTGTTGCTCAACAAGTGACCGTATGTAGCCCGACATGAGCATGCATTTTTCTTCAATTATGTCTCTATAGATCCAATATTAAGTCATTTCTCAAACAAAACTTTCATTAATTGCAGTGGAAATTTTCCCTGAGTGCTGTTGCAGCACTGGCCTTTTAGGTAATTCCTTTTGTTTATCCACAACTGTTCTCTAAATGAGTGAGTTTTTTATTATGATGGCTTTCAAGAATACCCTTCATTTCCTGAGGAGATGACAAGGGAGCACATCTTTAGTTAAGACTGTAGCCTTACAAGCAACTTAAGTAACTCATTGAAAAGCACTAAGTTAATGCTCAGGAGTGGGAGGATGAGAGTGAGATGATACCTTGCAATTGTGTGGGGAAAAATTAAGTAGTTCTGACATGTTTGAAGATGCTGAGACTTCCCAAGTACCTATGTAGTATTGGTAGTGCTACGGGCAGATCCCTTTGCACAACTACTTTTAGCAGAATCGTGGTTTAACATACCTGTTAAATTTCAAAGTGCATGGCAGGGAAGTTTCAAAGGCTGAGCTTTCCTCCGGAGAAATGCAACCATCGCTACACAGCTGCTCCTCTAACCACAAGCTCGGAATAGCCTTCTGCTATTTCCAGCTCAGTGCGACGTTCAGAAGTCTTCCTCCGGCTGGAACACTCCCAGGTTCTTGCAGCTGGTCTGCAGCAACCTATTATCTCAGCCAGACAAATGACAGTGAGAGAAACAGAACTTAATTTCACCTGGAAACGCTGCAAACAAGTTATACATTTACTGAGTTTAGCTGGGATTTGTAGCAGGTGTGTTGCGCAAGGAACAGAAAGCGGATTGGGTTGGATCTGCAGAGGTCTGATGGGATGAAGTGCCGTGTCAAACTATGTCCTCCGTCCCATGCGCCCAGGAGAAAATTTAGTTTCCAGTCACATCACCACCAGGGACACGTTTTGCTGAGAGCCTGTATCCTGTCGAGATGTATCCTTCCCCAGTATTCAGTTCCCAGAATAATGGTTGTACCAGCTGTTTGCACACCCAGGAGCTGAAAGAGGCAAATGTGATTGACTTTTCCATCAAATGTGGCCTCCATCAGGGACACACCAGGTAAAAGTGGCAAATATGGCTGGGTCTAACACACCCAACCAGGCGGTCCCTCTTGGGGACCTGCTATTCCCTCTTGGAGATATGGGGTCAGAAAACTCCCTGATGCTAAGAAGCAAAAAAGGCACATCTCAACCTGTCATGTGCAGCCTGTTCTCCTGGCGAGATCCGGTGAGATTTATAGGCAAAAGGCAGAGCAGACAGTACCCTTAAACTCCCTGGTACAAATCACATATGCTATCTGAAAATAATGAACGGCCAGTCCTCCTGCTCTTATTTGAAGGTGTTAAAATAGCCTGGAGTATGAGATTATAGCCATCGAACCTCCTCCAAAAAGCAGCTACAGGTAAAGAAAAGTATGTGTTGTGTAGGATTTATTTTTTTTTTCCAGGAAGTCTGAAGTTTATACAATTTATGGCTGCTTAGCAGAAACTATATCTAGGGAATCAAGTGATCTGAAACCAGCCTCCTCTCTCCCTAAGGGGCATTTATGCAGTCCAAGATGCTTCCTTCTTGGGAAGAGATGATTTCTGGCGAGACGCTCTTCAGAAGAGCCTCATATCCCTGAAATAGGCTCCTGCACAGAGCTTCCTCTCTTGTGTTCAGGGTACGCTGGCAGCAGCAGTGATTTGTTAACCTTTGAGGAGATTAATCTAGTGGCCAACGCAGGGCAAAATGTATTTGTATACAGAATAGTGTCTGGTACAGGGAATTAGTTGAAATTTGTATGTGGTCTGGTAATGTCGAAAATGAGTTAGAGCTTCAGAGCTTCTGAATGGTATTTTTATTAGGATAAATTAAAGTTATAAATATCAATATTACTTAAAATTATATTAACACAGTTTACCAATTCTTGGAGATTTGCCGGGGGGAGGGGGGAAAGGCAAATTTCAGCAAATCTAGGACAATGTGGTTCTCATTTATGAAAGCTCGTTCAACACCCATGTTTTCAATTCTCATTGTGACAATTTTGCACAAGATCAAACAATATCTTCCTTTCAATTTTTCTTTCAAAATACCTTTATCCCTTGGAATCAGAACAGAAAGAGAAGTAGTAAAGCTGATGTTAGTGCTTTTCTCTCTTTGACTTGATCTCTGAGAATGTCAGTGAGAACGATAAAGAATTCTGAATGCACGTGAAACTGTGAAAGAGGCACCAAACACGGTGCCTTGGCATTTTCCATGGGAAACTCGAAGCAGATGTGTCTACTGGGTTTTTGATTTGCAGCCATCCTCTGGCCTCGTGTGTTTGTTAAGTGCTGGAAAGAAAAAAAAAAACCTAGCCGGAGAATCAAAGGCAGAAAGATATTCTGTAAAGTGGCAATATCTAAAAGCCTGATGTTGTAAATGTTCAGAGTTTGGAGCTCCCTTTGAAGTGACATGGAATGCGTATGATACCTGCCTATTCATTTAGCCACTGATAAGGTCCTAATTAGCACAGCACTCTGAGCACGTCCCATTTAGTGAAGTATAGAAATAACCACATCATTTACTTCCTTCCTTCACAGCTGTAAGAGAAACAGCTTTCGGGGTTTTTATTTTTTGTCAATATATGCATTTCATGTACTTGTAAATACCTTGCTAAGCAAAAAAACCCCAAAACAAACAGTCATAGAAAGAAAATGTGCTCTTATTCCTGGGAAGTGGTGTATTCAGCAGTCATTTGGGTCACGGGAGGGAATGAGTTCTGTGGTTTTAGGTCAAGCTCCACTTACAAACTCTGGCCTGCAGGCTAAGACTCTCCTCAGTTCAGCACAACATAGCTGTCACAGCGAGTCATGATTGCTTCTCCTTCCAGGATCGGGCGATCAGACCCTTAAATCCTAAAAATTACTTCAATGGAAATGTTCCAGTGCACAGGAGAAGTGCCTCCTGAAAGCAAAACTGTAGGATCAGGCCCCTCAATTTTAAAAAATGACATTTAATATGGACAGACAAAGGCACCGGAGAAGAACACACTGACTCTCTGTACACCTGGAGGAGGGATAGCAGTACAAAACAAGCTTTTCTTTAACCACAACGGCAATCTTCTAACAGCAGCACCCACTCAAAAGCATAGAACTCAGAGGTTGATAATCATCTTTCAGTTCAGGTTATTGCATGCAATTTTTCACATTCATTCAGTTTTCTTCATACAGCTCTTAGTAAAGTAACTCCCTTAACAATAAAAGCTTTTATGGCAGCCCATTACACAGGAGAACTAACCACTCCTAGTTTTTTTATTGGCTTCTTGGAATATTTATAGCAGTCTTTGTTCTCTTTGCAAGCTTATGCATCTGGGTGTGTATGGAGATTTTTCTTCTTTTTTTTTGGCAATTGGGTACAACAGCGAAGTACATATATTTTTACATTTGTAAGGTTTTCAAGTTTTATATTTGTTTTCCTCTAAGGCAACATTCAGCCTGCTCCTCATTGTTTGGTACTTGAATATTCACTGCTGGAGAATTTTCATTCCAAGTTGCCAGATATAAAACTTTATTTGTCTCCATGCTACTTCTTCCCAATAAACTGGTTACACTGTGCACACAGAGATGTCTTGATATTTGGCTCCATGGTAATGAAGCAAAGAATTTGCTTGGTGTCTAAAGGAACAGATTAAATTTCCACTTCAGTAATTTGACAGAAGAATCTCACATTAACACAATAGATTGGCATTCTTGTAGGAATCACCTCAGCAGTGACTGAAACTATCACAATGACTTATTTTGGCATAACATTTTGGACCCCAAATGATCCTAAACTTACAGCTTACATAGAAGAAAAAAATGGCCCCCAAAAGGAATGTCTTTGAGTATCTCTATTATGGTTTTCAAAATTTTTCATTTAGTTTTGTATTCTGTCTTTCATAAGCAACAACCTTTTGTTGTTTACACCATCTTCACAAAACTCACATTGAATATTAGAATAGATGGAGGAATTCAAGATTTAGCTATGGCTTTTCTTTATTTTCTAGTATAATAAAGGAAGAAATTGTACAAACTGGAGTGATGGAACTGTTAAAATTAAAAGGAGAAATCACTTCTTGCTTCTCATTTACAGTTCAGAAAATAATCTTTGTACTAAGAGTTAAAGCAATGCAAATAATAAGTAATAATAGTAATCATCCAGTAAATACCTTATTGAATTTATTATACACTTACTGAATAAATAATAAATAATTGAAATGATCCCTTTCTTTTTGATCATAAAGATTAGAAAGCTATGTATTATTAAAGGAAAATAAAGACACAAATTGCTGATATGAAGTTAGGTTTTTGTAGTGTTCTTAATAAACACAAGAGTGTAGCAATAAATGTATTTTCCACAGTATCTTTCACAGAGATGTATTTCTCTGGAGCTTTGATGCCATTGGAATGCCACTAGGTAGGTGGAATCTTAATTTTCACTAATAACACCAAGCAAGGTATTTGGGCCTTGATAACATATAAGCTACATTTTACTGTGTTGACCTGGGGTAACTTCTTTCAATGGCTTTATTAAGTGGGTATATCCTCCCAACCGTGGAGCTATAAACATGCCTCATCCCATTGTAGAAACTGGTGGTTTTTTACATGGGAATAGTGATTGTGTTACCATTAAATTCAGATTCATGAAGGCCCCACTGGCACAGTCAGGGCAGTCCTCATCCCTCCTACAGATGAAGGTTACAGGCACTCCTCCTCTCCCTCACATCTTGTATTTCCTGGGAAGGGACATCAGCCATTTCAGCGACAGTTTTCATCTCTTACAAGCCAAGAGAGAGCCCCACTCTGCCTGTGGTGGGCTGACTTGTGGGTCAAGTCCAGTGGCTACTTGCTGGCATGGAGCTGACCCTGGGGAAAGATCTCCTGTGACCCCCTGAGCTAGTCCCAGCAAGTGCAAAGAGATGGAATCCAAAGGAAATGGAGTCAGCCAGGACCAAGCACCTTCACTGGCCTACTCCACTCTCCAGAAGTTCACATCTCCTGTGGAAAGCTTCTTGTCCCTGTTTTGAGACACAAATCACTTAGGCAGGGTTCAACCAAACCCCATCATCACAAGACAGTAGCTGCCACTCAGCTGTCAGAAAGGGCGCAGAGTGGAACAAGCTTTGGTGATGTAAGTCACCTCTTTGCGGTGACTTATCTCCTCACCTCAGACTGTGCTTGCAAACTACTACTGGCTTCTGTCTTCAAGACCATTGGAGTAGCTGACACGCCGTATCTGTTTCACCACATCTAACTGGAGAGAAAAGGTATGGGGTGTGAAAAAAGCCCGGAAAAACCCACAGGGATCTCTCCCACAGGGATGAATCCTGTCCCTGCTCTGCTCCAGTAAACACAGGAGACCTCACACCATTGTACAGACAGATGACGGACCTTGCTGAAAGCAATATGCAAATTAGGTCTTACAGGAGCCTGGTAATGTGACACGTTGCGTACGAAGAGTCAGCACCTGTGTGAAGAAGTTCAAAAGATGTCAGCAAGATGTGGCTGATACCGGGGAAAATAGAATGTTGAGAGTATGGCAAGCTGTTTCTTCTCTGGACAAAATACCACGTCAGGTCCTTGGTCCTATTGTTTAAGACCTTTACCAGGTAAGTCTCCAGCTGTGCTTATCCAGGACAACGCAGCTCAGAGCAGAACAGACGAAGCACTTCTGTGAGAGTACAAGACAAAATGTTGACAAGTTACAGTGTGGCTTTTGGGGAAGATGAGACTGTGGAGACTTAACCACCACCCTCGAAACGGGGAGCGATGGGGAAAATGAAAACCAAAAAACCAAATTGTCTTATTCAGGCTTTCCCATTAGTAAGACTGGTGGATAATGACCTTTGGGAAGGACACACAGGGACTCCATGAAGTCCCTCAGTGTCACTCATTTGATGATGAAGTTTATGCAGAAAGTACCTGGATTGTATGGTGATGGTTGTAAAGAAAAGCTGTGAAACCCAAATCAGACAGCAGATCAAATTGGCTTTGGGAGAAACAACCAGCCCCCTTAACCCAACTTACCTTTTCGGCAATCTGAAAGAACCCTATAAACAAAACCTTAGTTTGGATGTCAGTATACAGATTAACTACAGGCATTTTCATGCTGCCATGCCACAACTCTTTATGTATCCAGCCAAACATTTGAAAAAGGGTTGTGACTCCTCCTTGTTTGAATTAAAATTTCTAGAAATTCAGAATGGTAATACAGAGTAAAATTCCACATGCTTTGCAAACTGCATAAAATTATACTATAAATATTATTTAGACATATTTGTAGGCTTATGCATAATAAGTCTATGAAAACAATAGCAAAATACTATTTTGTTCCTTCAAACGCTTTTAATTTTCATCGTTCCATTGCATTTTTTGGATTGAAGTGAAACACAGAGACATGTTTAAAGGAAGCATAATTGGGGTTGTTTGAAATTATTTCTTTGAGAGTTGAAAGAATGAAAAGTCAAAGAATGCATTAGAAGTCAGAGTTAGAAGGAAGTCAGGGAACACATAACCTTTCAAGATTTTAAAACGCGAGGTATAAATAATGTTTGTTTCCTGGTAAATAGCAATCATATGCATAAAACGGGAACGAGCTGCAGAAATAAATAAATAAAGAGAAAGTCTATTCAAGTGAAATCCTAGGAACTTTAATGTTGTGGAACACTGTTGGACTGCTTCAGTTTCGCAAGCGCTTTATCTCGGCTGAAAGGTGAAATTAGCAGCTTTCTCAAAACCCTGGGAAGCTATTGTGTCAATGCTACACGCTGGAGACTACTGTTTGATGCCAGTGCCACCGGTTTAGATGAGCACTGCAATCAGGAGTATTAAAAGTGAGTTGGTGAATTGTGTTGCATGAGGCAATGGAGCTGCTCCCAGACAAAAGAGCTGAATGGGGTTTTACAGATGTCTATAGGAATATAATAATGTCAAATATGCCAAACGATGCAGCTGAATTCAGCAAAACTAAAGCAACCAGGCTGGGAAAGAAGCTGGGGAGAGAGGGGAGATGAGGGGAGGACATCTGAATAAAAGAATTAATTAATAAAATTAATTGTAAAATTCAGAGACAGCTGGACAACTCCCTGAAATATTAATACTCAGAGGAATAGCATATTAAACATGTCTCTCAGAAGCTGCTGCTCATAGTTTTCTCCACTTTAACAGGACACTGTTTGGTTTTTAATCTGTCAAGGTATTGCTTTAATTTGGGGAGGAGATTACCTCACCGCTCATTTTACCAGCAGGAAGACAGGCAGCAATTTACCCAGTCTGGTCACTTTGCTTTCTTGCTTTCTTTGGGTTTTTTTTGTTGTTGTTGTTGTTGTTTTTTAAATGTCAGCAAAGTATCTTCAGAAAATGTATAATCTAGGACCAGACTGTGTCTTTGTTGCATTCGTGTCAGTCTAAAGTAACTTTGCTTACAGGTAGTTATTCTGTTTTTCAGGTCATTTATAACTTTTACGTTGGTTTTTTTTTTTGATACAGAACAGCTGAAAACATTCTGTGTAAAAGAGTTGAAAAGCTTGTGCTGGAATAATTATATTTTTCCTACTGTGTGAAAGCGTAGAGGTATCATACTCTAAAGATCATTATCAGAAATGATGAGAAATAAAATAATCTTTCTGCTATGTGATGAGGTTTATGAGAATATCCCTAGACAATTCATTAGTTTTAAACTGACATGAAAATCAATTAATTTTAATAGGGAATAACACATTATGTGTTTAATAATTCATCTAATTTCATGAGGCAAAGTGAATTAGACAATGCAATGTAAATCTAATAGCAGTTGTAACCACATAATTTGACTGTTTGTCAAGAGCAAAGCATAGTGAAATGATCAAGAATTACACAGAGAGAAAAACATTAATTGTGTGTAAACTGAGTGACAGTTTCTTGTAACCCTAAAAGCCTCTGAGTTCAGTGTAATTATTTCTATTAGATCTTTCCCTAAAATTGTCCTGTTGCATTAATTATGTATTCATATTAAGCGGGCAAATTAATAAATAATACAAAATAACTTTTCCGTGCTTGCAATTTAGAGATACTGTTCAATTGCCAGAGATTTTATAGAGTGAAACTATGTGAAAATTGTTTCATAGCCTGCATTAATTAAACAATAATGACCCTGAGAGCAGGCATTTCTGCCTGTTAATGACCAGCTGGAAGAGTTGAGGACCTGACGTCAAGCAGGGGGCCCTTAACCTGGGCGGTCATTAACGTTAGGGAAATGCCCGACCCCCGGGTCACTGTTGCTGTTAATCGAAGCCATGATAATTGTTATGGTTTGTGGGTTTTTTTCCATGCACAGAGAGCAGGCATGTGCTTTCCATCTGAGTGGCACTTATTTCAGATTAAGGAAAGCCACAAAACAGGCAAGGACCAAAGTGAAGTCTTCTGGCAGATGCCAGAAACGCAGCAAAGTTGTGGCAGTCACAGCTTTTACATGTCACACGCCACATGATCATGCTAAAGCACAAACATTAGATAAAGGGATTGCTCTTGTGTATGTCGGAAAATATACATGTTGAAATACATGTTGCCATGGACACAGGTCTGTCTTTAGGGCAATGGTCTCTGCCTACTGGGTAATGACACTGGTAGCCTATAGAATCAAGGACCATCACACTTCTGTGTGTTAATATTAAAAAAAAAAATAAAAAAATAAAGAAGTCAGAAAGACTCAAAGTGCTTTGCTTTTTACAACAAAATAGAGAGGAATCATAACTTTGCAGGTGATTTTTCTTGTTTAAAGTCTGAGGAAAAAGTCTTGTTAGTGTAATTACAGCCAGAACATGTGGCCTGACCTATAGCATGTGTGCTCCCACCCCTACTACCTTTAGCAGCAGTTGGGATTTGAGGCACGCAGGCCAGCACAGGAGGTGAAGCAGCAGCCAGGGCAGGGTATGAAAATCCAGCAGCCACTGATGCCAAAGGGATGGAAGATGTCAATTCTCCACGTGTTCTATCAAGAACAGAGAAAAACCTCACCTCACCTTTGAGGAAAGGCTCAGGCGTTAGTTTCAGTACATGGCAGATCCAGACAGGAGAGAACAATATTCATATCCAGGGCTGAAAGGTCTTCCTTGCAGTTCCCTAGCAAGGCAAGATACCATCTCTTGTGTGCCCTCTCCTCTATACCCACTTCCCTTGTCCCAGCAGCACTGCCTGCTGCCTGTGTAGGAAAGAGAGAGATGTTTACACCACAGTTGCCTCTTGGGAGACATGCACTGCCACAAAACCTTACTCTTGTACCTTGAATTAAGGGGAGAAAGCAAGCCTTAAGTTCTCAGTCTTCTGCTGGTTCCCTCAGATCTGGAGAAACAAGAAGAGAAGAAACAAAACAGGAGCCTCTTTGCCTGCATGTGCTCCATGGTATGCTTTTTTTGGGTCTAGACCCTATTATTTGTACAGGAGAAAGCACAACAAAAAGCTGGAAGAGGGAAGAGATGCACACACACAGGCTGAGCAAAGAAGAGGAGGTAAATAGATCTCATGAAAGGAAAGCAGATCTTCATCAGATTGAAAGATACATTGGTCTTCTCTAGCAGACCTGCCTGTTTTCCAGCCATCTGCTGAAGAGCATAGAACTGAGTGCTTCTGAGCTAAACGCAAAGGCTCATCAACATGTGTGTATGGGTTTGGTGCAGTTTCTTGCATACGACTACTTAAAACAGCGCACCAGGTGCAGTAACTCTGGCCAGAGAATTTCCATGGTAGTTGTTTGTGAAATACCAGTTTCACCAAAACTTTCACACCTGGCTCTTAAAAATTAGCTTGATGTTCCTGGCACACCCAGCGCCCAAAATACGCTTATCATCCAACTGATGCTTTCAGTTCAGGAAAGCCCCTTCGCTAACTGACCACAGCAGGGAAGACTTTCGGATTATGTAGGACCTCTAGCACCAAGGTCCCGTTTTGGCTGATCACACATCAATCAGCTTCTAGCACTGGTCTGCTGCATGCCAAGGGCATAGCATCCTGGTTGATACAAAGAACTAATTTCTGTTTCCATATATAGGAATTCTGGGAGACTTCAATAAAAACAAGCATTAGCAAAAAATAAAGGCATATAAATGTGTTGTTAAAAAGGTTTCTCTGTCTAATCACTTCTGCTGGTTTTGAAACTAAATGCTATTTACTGATCTGCCATGTAATGTGGTGAGCTAACTAATAACACATATGTTCGAACTATGCCTGGCACTGGTTCAGAAACAATTTGTCTTAGCTAACTGAATGCACCTAAGCAACTTTGTTAATAGGTGCTCCGCATTTGCATGCGTCAGGTATTCTGTCTCAAGTCTGTTAATAAAACAAAAATTTGCTAAAGAGAAAATTGTTAATATTTAGCTTGACTGTGTCAAAAGCAGACATAGGAGATTTGGAAAATAGAAATACTTTACATTTCAAGGTGCCATAAATTCAAGCCTAAAGATTTTCATTAGAAAGGCAAAAAAAAATTGATAATTAGTGTTTTGATTCAGTCCTTGCAGCCCTTATGCCTTTAATCATTCTAAAACCTATCACTAGGGTACATACAGAAAATCTGAGTAAATTTTCTGAGAGCCCTTAAGGAATTTAAAATAAATGCTTAAATGAATCTTTCATTACTAGCATGCAACAAATGCCAAGATGTATTCATAGCGATGCGCCCAATTAAGTTTAGAAGAGTTGCATGAGGTCAGTTTCAGCAGATTCCTATTGATTCTCCTAGTTAATAAAGAGTTAAAGGATGAAGTGAGTTTTTAAAAAATATAAGTGCTTTAAAGGTGCTAGAAAGGAAAAGCATAGTACTAAGTGGTCATGTGGCTAGTGCCATTCATCTTGGTAGTGACTATCTGTCAAAAGTGGCAAGAGCCCCTGTTAACAGCCCTGACCTGTGCTGTAATGAAGGGAGAGTGCACAGCAAAGTGTCCATTATCAGGCAGTTGGGAGCAGTAAATTGGTGCAGTTTGCCTCAATCTTGCAGCAAGTTGAGATGTAAGATAGGTGGGGATCAGCAAGCAGCAATTTTATCCTATGATCATTTTTGTCAGATCACATCAGAGCAGGAACTTAGTCAGATTCACGATTTCAATTAAATAAGTCCCCTCATTAAGTGACCGCTGCTGCGAATGTTTTCTCGGGTCCTTTATTTATAATGGCGTGAACACACCCGCTAATATTTGGACAGGGAGCAGTGATGGAGAAGCAGCCAGGTAAATGACACATTAAGATGATAGTCAGGTACAATCAAACGAATCTTGCACCCTCTCAGCAGGGCTAACAGCTTGCAATAAAATAGGCCACCTATGTTACCTATACACTAACCTACAGTGCTTACATACAGGTCTAACTAGGAAAAGCCATTTCAGACTGTTTACTTAAAAAAAAACCAAAACGCACAAGTAAAATTCCACCTGTGTTCAGTCCCATGCAAATGAATTGATGCTTGTGCCGTTTTCCTGGGGAATAGACCCAAAAATCCAGGTAATGCCCAATGTCTGCTCTCGGGTGCACCGAGATGAAACTGCATGAACTCTGAAATTATCAGGCAGACTTAACCCTTAGGGACCCTCCAGTAATTTAGACAGGCAAACTGAAGACAAATGTACTTGTCACCGCCACTCATTCCCCTCTTCTCAGCAGCAAAAGCCTTTCAGATCAGCCCATCTCCTTTCCAGACCCTGGATGTATTTCCCGAATCACGTCATCCCTATTCCTACTCTATAACCTAAGGGAGGAATAATAAAACTTCTGTAATTCTGTAACTCATGTAATTCTGTACAACACCCCACCATACCCCTCTGCCAAATCCATCCCTTGTTGTGAAGCGTACTTGCCTTCTCTGTCATCTCCCAGCCACACAGGGAGATTGGATGATGGG
The DNA here is from genome assembly GCA_002844005.1 of Limosa lapponica baueri. Lineage (NCBI taxonomy): Eukaryota > Metazoa > Chordata > Aves > Charadriiformes > Scolopacidae > Limosa > Limosa lapponica. The sequence goes on from KZ506379.1 coordinate 177,284, forward strand.
CAGAGAGGTAAAGCTCATGTCTGAGTAGCGTCACATTGCAAATGGCCACAGCTCTGTCCTGAGTAGTGCCATTCCCCAAAGACCCACCCTGTCACCTCCCCTCTTTGTCAGGAAGTAAAGTGACAGGACAAGGGGTAATGGTTTTAAATTGGAAGAGGGGAGATTTAGATTAGATACCAGAAAGAAATTCTTTCCTGTGAGGGTGGTGAGGCACTGGAACAGGTTGCCCAGAGAAGTTGTAGATGCCGCATCCCTGGAGATGTTCAAGGCCAGGCTGGATGGGGCTTTGAGCAACCTGGTCTAGTGGGAGGTGTCCCTGCCCATGGCAGGGGGGTTGGAACTAAATGATCTTTAAGGTCCCTTCCAACTCTAACCTTTCTATGATTCTGTGATTCTATATGTGGCTCAGTCCTACAGACCTGAATAGAAAATACTTTCTTTTTTTTTTTTTCATAGGTGCGTTGAATCCACCGTGGGCTGCCTTTTTCCCTCTCTTAGTCTACGTAAGCAGTGCAACACCCAGCTCTAAAGGAAGGACAGAGCTTCTGTTGTGAGTTAATAGAGACCAACAAGAAATACAACCTTCTATATCAGAAAAAGTTTTTGCAACCTTTAAGATGTTGCACTTGTACCTTACTTACCTCAGAAGGGTTTTGAAATTTGATAAAGGACCAGGGAAAATGTGCCTTGGCTCTCCTTTTGTTTGTGCTTTTATGTTTTTCATTTCATGAAATTTAACTAAGCGTTTGCTAAGACGAGGTGCTGAGGATCCCCTCCTGGCATTTGCATTCCTCAGAAAAGTTTTGGCAGCATATTTATAAAAAAAAACCCTGATCACATACTTCTGAATCTGATCACAAAGACTGAATCTTTCAACTGACAAAGTCATTATGGCTACTACTACTTTAGCAGGAGCACATAGGACCCAAGAGCTATAAAGATAAGCAGCGTGGAACATGTCATCTTGGGACACTGCACCCAGCAAACACTAGAGTTCTTGCCTGGGCTCAGGGACACACGTAGCTGAGCTTTTCCTTAGCACATACAGGCATTTCTGGCCTCCTCCTGTCTCTTGCTGATATAGTTACCTTCTTATCAGAGGTAGCAGCAGCCTCCTGCAGTGCCGCAGGGCTTACATCCTGCTGAGGCCCTTGCTGCAGAATACACACATTATTCTGCACACATGTACATACAAAGAAAAAAAAAAACAACTCTTGAAAAATCAAATTTACATATAAACCTGAATGTGATCTTCTGTCTATACACTATGACACCCTCAATAATTAGATGGCTGGATATAGAAATTTAGCTTTGGGGTGCCTTTTTTGCACTGGATAGACACAGAAGGGCACAAGATTAGGCTGTTTTGTAAAATCTTGGCATTTCCAGCTTGACCTCAGCAGTTCAAATAATGTTCTTCTAACACAATCTGCAGTGATGTGGGCAAAGGTATGTTGTATGTCTCTACTAGGATGTTACTTTAACTCCTACAAAAACATGATTCCCATGTAAGCAGAGACAAAGCTGTCTCCCCTTCTGCTTGCGAGCAGACATAAAGCACAGAAAGGCATCAGGGTAGTACCTAACTTGAGAACTTTGCATCATCTTGGACATATTTTGGAGAGGAAAACATCAGAGGAAGATCTCAAAGCTGGAGGAAAAGGGAATATTTTGGCCCTTTGGAGTCCTCACCAGCAAGTGAGCTATAAGGAGCAGCCACAAGGATCTGCAAGCTGGACCTGCCCTGAGCTGGGAAATACAGAGACAGGAGTTTGGGGGGTGGTAATAAATAGAGATGATGGAAGTAGGAAAAAGATGCATTGCTGAGATAACATAAAGGTTGGAGAATATTGTGAAATGTGGATCTCCCATAGCCCTGAAAGGTTCCTCCCGGACCAGTGTTCCCCTGTGCTCAGTAGAATCTGGCGCAAATCAAAACGACTGCTGATCTCCCTAAAAGCAAGTAGGGGATATGTAGTAATGAAGTCAGAAGAGGCTTAATAAAGCTAACAGTGTTCCGGATATTTTGATAGATTTTAGAATAGTTGATAGGAACAGGATGTATTTATCAATTTTAAGTCTTTAACACAAATTAAAGGAAGAGAATAAAAAAAAAATGGCCAGCGTCAGCTGTAACCTAGCCCAGGGTCCAATACCAGCCTGAATCCGGTAACCACAGGATGAAAAATTTAGTCTGAAATTCAGATCTAATCTGTCCAAAAGCAGGGTCAGAATTAATTTCCCTTGTTGTATTAGCGTAAAGGTAGCAATGTGCACTGAACTCATGGTGATGCTGGGATTCCCACCTGCAGGTACAATGAGATCCTGGCTTCATTTTTTACTTTACTGTAAAGCTGTTAGCATTTCTCAACATCTTACATGTGCTAAGTATCAGGACTACCCAAGCGATAACTGGGATTTATGTGTCATAACTATTTGGGCTATACAACACCTGCAGGAGAGGAGTTTCAGCTTGTAAAAGGGGGCTGGTCTTTCGCACGGGCTGTAGCGTACAACCAGAAGCACAGAATTACAGAGAGAAAGGTGAAACACAAGTGAGGAAATCGCCACTGTTCATACAACAGGTAAAAATTTATTTTGGAGGGGCTGGCACTATCTGTTACTACCTGTATAATGGCACATCCTACAACTTACCAGATAAAACAAGGCTGTAAAGGGGGACAGAAGCTGCCACTTTCTCTGTGTGTCGTTGCAGGGTGGTGGGAAGTGAAGGGAAATAAAATTGTCCACATTAGTTGATACACAGGCAAAACTGTAATTTCAGAGTGGGGGGGATGTTGTTTGCCTTAAAAGCTGTGTAAATCAGCTTGAAACTGAATTAAACAGGTGGCAAACCACCTGTACATAATGATTAACTGTGCTTACACAATAATTTATGTGAAAATGCTGTCAAACCCTGATAACATCACATCTGCTACTACTATAGTATTGAGCAGTATATCTGTGTGTATTATTGCTTTGAAAAAATAGTTGGGTATTATTGACCTCTCTTCCCTGAGGTAAAGTGTTTGCACTCAAAAACTTAGTATTCTGCCTACTGGTGTGAGTTTTGAAGTCTCTTGTCTGTCGATATTTGGTCATTTGAGATAAAAATTCTGAAATTTTAAGTACTGCAAAGTTCCTTAATTAGTCTGATAAACAATTATATTTTTAGCATTAAAAATGGTATCGGAACACCATACTACTTACAGGTATTTAAATTTACTACCCTGCTTATGTTTAGTGTCATAGCAGAGTTTGCTTTATCTTTCAGAATACTACAAACAAAAAGTGTTGGGCTTTATTTAAATTCTATTTTGTGCATGTAGAATCAAAGATTCTTGCCAGACACTTTTTTTAACAAGGTATCTCTGAGTCTGTGAATTTACATTGTTATAAATAGAACCAAAATCAGAATCAGATTCCGTGGCATGTGTTCCCATCCTGCGAAGGCAGTTAAATCTGCACATAAAAGTACAGCGTTAACACATCACTCATGGAATTTGGCTGATGTGACCACCACGGCCACTCATCCACCCAACCACTTAAGTGAAAGGCAATGGAAGAGCTCCCAAACTTTATACAGGTTTACAACGGGGAAGCTGAAATTCGAGTCAGTTTATTTTCATCCACAGGGCTGAAGATAGCAATGATTTAGGACCTGTTTAATGAGTGGTTCGGCCAGAGCTCTTCTGAAGAGGCTCCAACTTCCCTCAGTTGGATGTGGTAGTCTCTAGCTTCTTGTCCATTCAGACAGTCACCAGCAGTGTCCAATTGTATCCAACCTCCACCCCAGTGGGAGAATTCAAGTTGGGTGGCACTCCCACATAGCTTGCACGGTTGGGAAGTACTACAAGATGCTTGGAAATGGCATATTTCTAATCATTGGATTAGAAAAAATAATAACAACTATACATTTTAATGAACTGTTACTAATGGCCATTTACATCACAGCAGCATGTTCAATTCATTGTACATTTTCATAGACGTAAATGACCACGCAAGATGTGGAGAACAGTAAAATACTTTAATGTTTGAAGTAAGTAACCCAGAGACTTTCAGGCAACTGCCTCTTTAATGAGTTTTTGTAAAGCACCACATCTATGTTTTCTTATTAAATAATTTTTATTCACTGTATTGTTATTTAAAGGCCCAGCAGAAAAATGTATTTCCATTGTAAATTGGTGACTAAACATATTGGTATAGCTAACCAGGGAAAACAAAACAGAGAAATTTGTATAATGAGAAATCATATTATAAGCCAATGTGTTATTAGGCTTTTTTAATTATTTAACTATAAGCCGAAAATTACCTTTTTCATATATTTGCATATTCTCAGTCACCTTAACGTGAAACTGTTGGAGAACGAAGGTCAAACTAAGAAATGCCATAGGAATCCCTTTTATACAACACAAAGAACTTTTTTTGGTATTCAGATCTTCAGGGAAACTTGCTAGTGAACGCTGGAACTAACTATGGATCATTTTTTAAATGTATGTGTAATGCATTTGTGAATGCCTGGCTAATAGCATATCTTTATGTATCTTTGGTTTAATTTGTGTAAATGGCATACCTATGGTAGGGAGCAGTACAGTTGCACTACTCCCTATGTTAGATTTGTGCTAATTACATCTTCCCATAGCTAGTCTCCATGGGCAGCATAAATCTTCACCAGGACTATCCTGGCTGTTTCAGCCTGTGGAATAACTTTGACTGGATGCCATGACATTACAGCTGGAACAATAGTGCTCATTCCTGATGTCCACGTAGCTGCCTGCCCTGAGGGAGCTGGGCTTACTGGCTCATGGTGTTCCTCCCAAGTCCTTGCTCTTGGTTTTTCTTCAACAGTACTTTAAAAGCAGGATTTGCCTCTTCCCTTCCAGATCAAAACTACTTTGTTAGTTAAACTGTAATGCAGAGAATGGTTTTAAAAATCCTTACAATCAGCATCTTTTCAGTATTGCTACAGTTTTCACAATTACAACAGTACCAACAATTTGGGGAAGGTACAAGAGTAGAAGATGTCATAATTTATTCCAAGTTTTGTTTATGAGTTGATTTTTCAGTGCACAAAAAGGAAGGCTAGGCAAGGAATGAGAAATAAGCCCAAACTTCATGTCTTTAAAAATTGCCATAATAATTTAAATCATGTCTTGGGCCGGAGCAGCATCATCTTTTGCAAATTTAGCTGCAGCCACTCAGGTTTTTATCTGAGTTGGCTCTCCTCTGCCCCACACTTCTGCCAGAGGTTAACCTTGAGCAGCAGGAACAGCAAGTGGACTGTCTGCCTGACCCTCACTGTCTCAGTTCGCAGCCTCACAGGTTAACACAAACTCACTCGTGTCATGGGTTTAGGCGAAAACACCACACTGAACTGGGGTGGCTGTTTGCCTTCTAACATTCCTCTTGCAGGAGCATCAGCCTCTAGCTTGTAGGCTGGCCAGAGGGCTGACAGAGTTCCCAGGTGCTGTCAAAACATTTGCCAGCTTGTGTAATGGAGACATCACATGGAAGTAATTTCACTTATTTGGGGTATTTAGCCAGCCCAAAGTTAAGTGTCCAGTTTTCTAGTCTTCTTAGGCTCTCTCTGAATAGAAAGACAGGTGCTTAGAGGTAAGATTTATCCTGTGTTGTAGCATATATCTAAGACTATCTAAGATGAAGTGCCCTCTGGAGGTGCTTATCTCTCTCCATTGCCTGTAGAAGGAGCCTTAATAAGAAGGTTAGAGTAGTAACATAATTTTTAGACAACGAGAGTTAGGTGAGATTAATCCCACTGCCAGTGGGTGAGTATCTGTGGGATGAGAACCCCTCTAACAGTGTGCCAGCTTAAATCAGGACGAGCTCCATCAAAGAAATCAGCGCATGAAACCTTCTGAAAATTAAAATTCTACTTGGAACTCCCACAAGATGTCACAGAAGCCCACAGAGGAGTTTTAATAGTTTCTTGGGAAGAAAAAACTTACTTGAAATAAGAAATTCTGTTGCAAGGAGCTTTTGGACAGCTTGGAGAGGGTCTGAACAATATCCCAGTTTTACAGCTGACCCAGCTGAGGGTGGACAGCTGCTGGGATAGAAGTGTCTGGAATTAACATAATTCTTTTCATTTTGATTTTTCTTCCCCACACATAAAATTCCAGTGTTTATTTTGGATATGAAATTAAGCTCAATTCACACAATTATTTGATTTTCCTCTCCTGAAAAAAAAAAAAAAAAAAAAAAAAAAAGTTTTTCAAAGTATTGCAACAAGAAAATAATCCTGTATCAAAATGTATGCTTTATACATTTTCTTGAAATTGTGTTTCATTGCAGAAGGCCCTAAGTCCTACCAAAGATTTGTGCCAAGGACTTATACCCAGGACCAAGTGGAAGCCTTTGCAGAAAGCTGAATTTCAGCCTTCTCGAGCATGCAATTAGTAGGTTATCGCTTTATTCTTTAAGTTATTTCTTTTAATCTTACAATGGATATATAATAAAATATTCCTGTGGAGTCAAAGCTCCTTTATTATAAAAATTATTTTTTCCCTATGGGACAGAACAGATACATGCACCCACTGAAACTTCCAGTACAGCATAGAGTAAAGCCTCCTGATACTCCACAAGCCTACAAACGGAGATAAATGATGAGAGTATCAGTTCCTTTCTATCTGAAGTTCAACCTCAACCCATGAGTTTTCAAAGTCTTCATTAACTATCTTAAATTCACACCCTGAAGGCGAGAATAAAACTACGCCATTTACCTATCTCATGTCTTCATTGTAAAAAAATGACAATCTCCAATAGCAGCCATGTTCTTTTCCTCAAAAATGTGAAAAGAGTAATTAAAGCTTTTCTGCTATCCCATAAAAAGATTTTTATGTCATATTTCTAAATTAGTCCTGGTCATTAGTATCAGAATGCCAACAGACAGATTCTTGTCTGCATGTACCCCTGGAAGCACCACTCAGAGCACTCTTTGAGCAATGACAATAATACAAAGGAGATTTAATGTTTACAAGAAGGCTGCTGCAAACTCTCTGGGTTCCCAGAACAGGGCCAGGAGTCCCCTTGATACCCGCATCCATGAAGGAAGGATGAAAATGTGCCACTGCATGAGAAGCAATATGCTTTTCACGTAGCTGCATGGCTGTCGCTGTGCCTGTCCTGTTACCCACAGCTCCTGTTTCTGTGTTGCTGGTTCTCTGCATTCACAGTAGAACAAATAGCATAACAATCAGTTAGGAGAGCTTCAAATACCAATTGCAGTGGCAACGTTTCCAGTACGATTAAAATTCTAGCCTAACTCACATTTGATTTGGGGAGTCACTACTTCTTAACAGGATAAATGGAAGAATCCATTGAAAAAATACATAACATGTATTTTCTGTCTCCAGCTGAGCCTATATAGTCAGTTGGCCTCTGGACCCTTGGATTTTATATCTATCCCATCACTTTCCAAGCTATAATTCACTCCTTGTCTTTCAGCACTATGCTAACATGAACAGGCTTTTTTTTACAATACAAAATCCTCTGACAAATACATTTGATGACTCATAATTGTTCTGCTTTGTTTCCTGCAGGGATGCCAAGAGCATTATGTCCGTTGTCCAGGGGTTGACTGAATTTATTAACACTTATCATTAATATTAAGCATGTCATTTCATATTTTTTAAAAAAATCACCTCCTCCATTGTGAAGTGGGTTATGGGGTTTTTTTTTCATAAAAATGTAAAGCAGATGTAAATCTAAAATAATCCACTCAATGAAGCATTCAGAAAAAGACTAGAGGAAGAGGCCTGCCATCCTCAATGAAACACTGCTTTGGAAGCTATGGTTGCCCCAAAATGATGGCTCTGTTCCTTGTCTCTGTGGATGTCTCCACCTGTTCAGATTTTGGGGTGGAGGTTCCTTGAGGACATGGATTGCAGGTCAGGTCTCCTCTGAGTTGATTTCTTTCTGTTACACAAACAGTAGAAAAAGTCCTTCTACCTTGGCACGCCACGGCAGTCTCTAATTTATCCACATTGTGTGAACTTTGGTCTTTTCTGAAAGTTAATGGAAGACATTAATGTCTTGACGAATGCTTCTAGCACCCAGCAACTGTCTCATATTCACGTCATGTTCTCCCATAAAGATCCCACTTTTGTCTTGAAGATGGCATGGCAAAGCATTAATGGACTGCGTTGCAAAAGCACAGCAAAAATGTGTGCTTATAGTGAGGCAATTCTTCTTGGTCAGAAAATGTTTTCCTTCATTTAAATCTGCCCATCTCTAGTATGCTGTCCTTTCTTAAGAAAAAAATCATTTTTATTTCCTCTTTTCTTTGTGTTATTATTATCCCACTGATGTCAGAAGTGGAATGATGAGTATTGGCCATTCTGCTTTTTGACAGTGTAGATGTGTCTATTCTTTTAACAAAGACATAACTAGAGCACTTGTTTTGATAATGTCACAAATAACAAACAGTTTTAGGCTGCAGGATTTTGAAGTGGGAGAGGGCCCAGAACAGAGACGTAGACATTAGGTTACCGAAGTCCTTTCTGCCAGTTTCAAAAGCTGTCTGTAGGTACAACTGTGTGTGCTTTGGTGGGGCATTCATCCCACTGTCTTTGTCCTGGCCATGAACAGGTTTCCTAAACCCGGAACACTATAAATTAGAGTTTAGTGTGGACATTGGGCAGGCTTCCTTTTTTAAAAAGTTTTGTTGCTCCTGTTTGAGTTTTGATTTTTTTAAATAGTATCTGGGCTCGTCCCCTACCTCCTCTTCTGGTGGCTGTAAGAGTTGACAAAGAGAAAACATACGCAGGCTGGTGTGGCTGCTCTCTGCGTGATCCCTTTCCTGATCATCTCTGGTGGGCAGGTAGTCTGCATCGAAGTACCCAATTCATCCTGACAATTCAGTGTTAGATCAAAAATAGTATAAATGTTTAAAATGCCTTTTGTGCATGGATGTGCTTCTTGGGTTTTATTACTATGCAATGGCAATAAATGCATTCAGCAAGGTATTACATGCTGAAAAAAGATTATATTAACTTCTTGGTGCTTGTGATATCAAGGTTAAAAAAATTAGTGGCTATTAATTTCACTGAACCTCTTAAAATAAACATCAAAATGGAGATATTGGTCAAAATTAATAACCAGAGAATGGTGGAGTTAACAAAGTGAATAGTAGTAGCCAGATTTTGTTATGTGGTTCCTAATTATTTTTTCCAGACACCTCCAGCTCCTTGAAGCAGGATATTGTGTAATAATCTCACTGGCACTGAGACAAATATTTCTTTTATGAGCTGAGATTCATCTCATCTGACTGTAGATGACCCAGAGCTAGATGCTGAAGTCTAAACCAGTTATTCCTGCTTTCATCTAAAGATAGAGAAGATCAAGAGGAGTAGTGGCCACAGAAAGAATTTATTTCACACAACTTAGACATTTTTCTTGTGTTGGAGTAAATCCCCACTGGAAGTGCCTTTTACTCCTCCTTGGCAATAAAGAGACCTAAGGATGCAAGGGCAGACGTAGATACCCAGCTTTAGAGATACCAGAGAGGAAAATAAACCCCCAAACTAAACTAAAGATTACAGAGAAATTCTGAGGAATATGAACCAAGTATCCCCTGAAGGATGGAAAGCTGGAGGCAAACTGAAAATCAGCCTATTACACTTTTAGCCATCTTCATGATTGTTGGAGGTCTTATGAAAAACTTCTTTGAAAATCTATTAAAACAGAGGTCTAGACTGAAGGCTGGTGTGAACAGACAGAAGTCCCTGACAACTAGGAGAATTACTTTGCCTTTCACTGGATGTTTACTAGTAATTGCTTATTTTAAATTCGAGTGATTTCTTGATAACACATTTTCACGTTTTTTTCTACAATGACCTCTTTAGCTAATGACTTAGATCAGACATTTGTTTGCATTTTCTGCACTCATTGTTTTTCATAGTCGGTGACTAAGTTTCTGCTGTCAGCAGATGAGTTCCCTATCTGCATGTCCTTAATAAAGAGAGATCTAACAACAGATGTAGCTTTGTTCAGATATTTCCAAATCTGCCCTTACAGTGCAGCCACTCAATATTTAAAAGTAGACAATGAATGAGGCTAAGATATAGCACCACCTGGTTTTGGGTTCTTCTTAATAAAAATTTCAGGACCAACTGTCTCTTTGAACTAAAGACATTAGTCCTGCTATTGAGTCTGTGTGTGAGCACTGGATTTATGAAATCAGCAAGGAACTGTGAAAACTGTTGCAATACACTGATAAGGACAAAGATGGTGTCCTTGAATCTCAGGGTGGTTTATATTTTGATCAAGTTCTGCACTTTTTAAAAAAATATTTTTTTATTTAGTTTTTCTGTATGGAATAGGTCTTGGTGTTGTATGGTCAAGCTGACAGACTGGAGAGCAACACTCAGTTACTCTATATTTTGAGTCTATTATTTCTAATTTCTCTCCCACTGACCAAGGCTACACTGAAGACCACGAGGATGCTCCCGAGGATCTTTTCCATTACTCTGTACTTCATTTGCAATAAATGGCTATGTGCCTGAATATGATATGAATATGAAATGCCTATGAAGCTGAATGCCTCAGCTTCAGGCTCCCTTTAGTCACTCAAAGAAGTTTATTGCTCCACATTCCTTCACCATGAATATTAAACTTCAGCTAATGCCACTTGAATCTACCATTATCACCACAAAGAGATACCAAAAAAGGAAATGCTTGGCACAGACATTTATGCCTCTGTTATAACTTGCTTCCTTTGCATCCTCAAAACAACACTATGTGCTACATGGCCTTTTAAGCAGAAGTTCATTCCTTTGTGTGCAAAGACTGACATTTTTGCAACCACATTTTTTACACTGAGCAGGAGCACCTCATTTGTGCTTTCCTGCTTCTTTTCTCACTGATATGAGAATAAATTAGCACCATGTTTTGTTCACCTGGAGTATCAGGAAAGGTCTGGAGCATCAGGGAAGTTCTGCCCTACACAAGGACATGTGGTGCACGTGTCCCCATGGGAGCACTGGCCAAGCTACCCCGACACTAGGAGCAGGGCAGACTGTTGGCAGAGACCTGTGCTTAGAGTTAGTGGGTTCTGCTGCAGGGCAGGCTTTAGTAAATCAGGTGATTAAGTGCAGACAACTCAAGGAGTTTCCTGTGGCTCTGAGAGTTATTCTGTCACCTACTTTGCTTATGCCAGAGACAAAAGAACCCAAGTTGGCCGATGCTGCTGAGGAAGGCACCAAAGATGTATGTCATCCTTGCTGCCATGCCTCCATTCCTCCAGCAGCAACAGTGAGGCTCGTCTGCAGGTCTCTCCATTTTCCAGAGCTCTCTCCCTCTCAGGCCAGGAGCAGTCTGGCTCCCAGCCCCCAGGACGCAGGCTTTGCCTGTGCCAGTGAAATGCTCTGAGCTGGTCCTTGTGGAGCGAGTATCTCCACACAGCATTACCCTGTGCCGTGTACATGGCACAGATCTGCCTGGAATGGGCTTTACTGTGCAATGCAGAGACGTGCCCTCAAAGACACAAAGAGTTAACACAGTGTAATTTTCCTAATAAAACTATAGGCAGTGCATCATTTTTTTATAAGCTATGGCAGGCTGTGTGACACCATGTAATTTTTGAGGAATTTTATACTTTGCAAGGAAAACAACAATACCCTATGTCTTTTTAAGACTGGTTTTTTTGCTGCCAAAAACATCCATTTGCTTTGTCCTGATTGCAGTAGTAAATATTGCGGTGAAGACATTTAATGATGGCTACAAAGATTCTTTTATTTTACTTTTTGAAGGGACATTTCAGAAGTTTACCGAGCATATTCATCTGCATCTCAAGTAAATGAAAAATACTATGCACTGTATATTTGCTGAAATAGCTCTTACAGGAATAAATGCAACAGAAAAAGCAGTAGGCAGCATTAACACATGCAAAGTATTTCAAACCCTCCTATGGCCTGTTTGGTAAATAAGTATCTCTGTGTGGCACAGGCAGTTAAAGGTAGGAGTTACCAGCATATCTCTTAGTGCCATCGTGCTACCAACAAGAGACAGTATAAGCAGCTCAGGGCCCCAGCTCTTCCCTGCTGCCTGGCTACATGTGTGGAGAACCATGAGGAGCATCCCTGAGGCTGATGCAGGGGAGACACCCACCTTGCAGACACTCAGGAAGCGATCCCAAAGAATATCTTATCTCTGATTGCAAGTATGAATCCCTTTTGGCACCCTAGCTAGGATAATGTGCCAATGCATCAGTCCTTGCACATGGGCATGTGTAAAATTAAAATTAAGCCCAGTATGATTAAAAAACAAAATCAGGACCAAAATGCATGGAGATCATTGAAAACCAGCTTCTCTTGAGATTATCTCCTGCAAATGTGACATAACTCTGTTCCTGCTGCTTAGGTCAGGAAAATTGAAATGAATGACCTTTTTAGTAAGTCAGTTTTCCTCATTTGGTTTAAATAAGAAAACTCTGGTCCCAGCTGTAGGGTCCCCCTTTAGCAGTGAGAGGAGTGGAAATAGTACAGGCTGTTGATTTATGTGGGAGGAGGAGCTGACCCTTAGTCTGAGCTCAGAACGGGCTGGAGGGCCATTGCCCTGTGCTCTGCTCTACCGAGTTTGGAGGCACAAGTTCGTGGCTGTTGTGCTGGCTGATCCCAGGAAGCTGAAGTGCTCTGGGAATTTCAGACCACACTTCCCAGGCGTGAGGAATCACGGATGCCCACTGGCATCACAAGCTTTTGCTCCCTGCCTAATGCAAGACCTCACAAACTTTGGCAGCAGCAGTCATTCAGGGGGCTGGAGATTGGTGTTCACCACCAGTAGAGCTCAGGCAGTGTGTGAAACAACCTGCAGCTGGCCCTCAGTCTCCACAACTGGCACAGACCCTGACCCTGGGGGCTACAGCCAGACAATTGCTTTAGCCCAAATGCTGCAGTTTATCCTCCAGCCATGGCTCTGCCACACGCTAGGAATGACTTCTTTACAGACTTCCTCCATGGTCACCTCTCCTTTGAAGGACCACCACAGCCCACTGTGCTGTAGTCCTCATATAACCTTCCTTTGAGGGGAGAACATCTTACTCTTTTTTTTTTTTTTTCAGCCCAACAAGTCATCAGCCACTCTGAATTATTCTTCTATCAAACTTATTTATTTCTACTCTTACCCTCTCAGAAGCATAAACCTATTTCCTGGCTCTGTGTAACTGATTTAAATGCTTGCCTTTCTGAAGCACCGTACAATTTAATGGAATCCTTGATTACTGCATATGCTAGTTATTGTTACTGCTACATTGTACTTAACTACATTTTTTAAACTATTTTCTTATTGATGTGTATTTCAAACCATTCTTTCATAGCTATAAAGGACATAGCCAATTGTAATAGAAGTAATGAAAGATGCATTTCATCTTTTTGAAAAACAAGATAAGGAAGCACATTTTAATATATACTCCAATTTTGAAATGATAGAATATAAGAATTGGAGTCTTGTGAACCTAAAGATTACTAACGAAAAAGGCTACCTAGTTTTTAATGTCATATTTTTTAAGACAATGTTGAAGGGGCAATATGCAATAGGCGTAGCCAGTGCTAGACACTTGGGAACAATGCATAAGAGTATACAAAGTGTTCTGATGGTTAAACAGAGATATATACTGCATTGTGATTATAATAAACTCCTGATGTTGTACAAAGAGTAGAAAAACTACCTACAAGTATTTTAGCTCAATTCCTCTACTGGAGGATGAGATGCGAGAAATTATTATAAGAGAAAACAACTTAATTCATTCCTCCTGGAAACAGCATTAATGGAGATAGCCCTTAGGGGCTATACCCACAACAAAGAGTGTGGGGCCAAGAAGAGTGGCTAAGTGGAGTGGAACGGTTGGTGCAGACCTGAAGATTTCGTTATACACATTTCAGGGGTTTTTTTTCACCTCTGGGGTGGTATTTAAATACCAGGGTTTCATGTGAGTTTTGGCCTTGCATTCCTGGGGAGCTGGAGCTCAAACACTGGCCTTACAGGTAAAAGGGCTTTTCTCAAGTGGATAAATGGCATCTTACATGTTTTTTTCTTCCATTTTCTTTGAGTATGAGTTTGAGTGCGTATTAAGGCAGCTAGGACAGAGGGCATGTGTCCAACAGGAATGACTGTCTTCCATTACTCTTCGCGTGGTACTTCCATGGGTAATTGCTGTAGGTTCATTACAAACGTTGGCTGCTGTGAAGTGTTGCTGACAACATCCATGCAAGAAGCTCTATGCTCAGTGCTACATGCTCAACTGCTACTAGTTGCAGGAGTCAGCAGGACTCATTCAAGGGTTCTATAATGGTGATGGATGGATGAGTTTATATTGACAGACCCTGTGAAGATAGGAGTTACAACAATGTTGAAGTGCAGCATGCAAGCGCTTTAGGTAGTCGTAAAGTCTTAAAGCAGCTTTTAAAATAATCTTAGAATCTCCCACTACTATGGGAAAGGAGTTTTTCTAGAAATTATGGGAAAGTTTAGGAATTGTGCTAGAATTCAACATCTTTCTGTCACAGATGGGGCCTTTGAGGTAGAAAGCAGTTAATGAGTAGCCTGATGTCAAATAGCAGCTGAGGCGACTGGTCATGAAAACCACTATCCTTGTGCCAGGAACTGCTGTTTTGTCTTCCTGAGCAGCCTGCTGGAGCTGACCCTGCTTTGAGCAGGAGGTTGGACTAGATGATCTCCAGAGACTTCTTCCAACCTCAACTACTTGGTGATTCTGTCACAGTTCCACCATTTTTCTCTGATCTGTGTTTTACCCATGGGCTTTATAATCCTGGAAGAAAATGTGATAAAGATCTAACTATCCTTTATTTGGGGCTTTTAAAAGCTAAACATACCACGCATCACTCGCCCGTGGTGTGCTGAGGCTATAGCCTTAGGCTCTTGAAAGTCACAAGCATACAAATATCAAAGAATTCATCTTCATTTGGGTTCTTACAGAGACTAAATTCACCACCTAATAGGAAATACATGTGTTTATGCATGCAAAGTGTCACCCTTTCATGCTACAAGGTCAAGAAAACGTTTCTGATCTGCAAAGATCTGAGTTCAGAGACCTGCTCTACCTAACAGGGGTAGGGAGACCAGATGATAAGTCAAGCTGGACAACAGAGATTTACTGATATATGTCACTACCCTGAACTCAGGTGTCATGTGGTTAAGCCAAGAGGAACTGAGAAAGCCTTATGATCGCTAAAAGATATCCATGAGCTTGAGACTGTAGCGTATGTTCAGTTACCAACTTGGTTTCTTCAAAGATGTTATTTATTTTAAACAGTTTTTTCCTTTTGATTTAAAAAGAAATCTATTTAAATTGTCTATAAGAACCAAGGGATGCAAAAGCATTTTTAATGGTCTACGTTTTGTTATTTTGTGATTTGATTTAAATCCATTATGACTTATTAGTACCTGGTTACACCCTATATGCCATTGGCAATTGGTATAATCTAATGATGCAACTTCTCTGTGATTTTAAAAACTTGTGAGATACTACTTATATGATGTGGTAGTCCATGCTCTGGATAGGCTTAAGCTCTGGTTTGTATTCTGGTATCATCATTTTTTATTATTATCATTATTTAAATTATTATTATCATAATTAACAACTATACCTATTTGGAAGAAAAATGAGTTCTTTCCACTAGTGAAGAGAAACTAAACAAATCAGAAATGCAGCAGAAGCATGTGACAATGGTGTATTCATGTTCCTTCTATTTAATTTGAAAGAATGCCCCTTTTGTGCTCATAGTGAGGTTGCAAGTATTATAATTAAATGTTGTATTAACATGGGCCTAGCCCACTATGGTAAACACTACCTTAGTAGGAGGTTTTTGCAGGATTAATCAGTTCTATGGTATTCCCTCTAACTCTATTTATTCTTTTCATGCCAACCCTACTTGTTTAACATTCTTTCCATTACTTCTATTCTTACAACTTTACAGTTATTGTATACTTTCTCTTATTAATCTATTTTAGAGTATCAAGAGAAAGTATTATTTTCTGATTGCAGTGTCTAATTCTGTCTCAATTACAGGCTTCTTTTATTGGCACCAGTCCTCTGCCATGTTTTGCAAAAATACATAGTCCAACTAATTCTTATTGCGGCTTACTGTCCATAATCAAGGAGAAAAAGGAGAGATACCTAATGCCCCTCTGCTCCTTTTTGCTGTAGCGCTGCATAACAGAAAACACCTGGGGAAGGAGCATCTGGATCTCTCTCATATATTTAAAGCATTTCTTCTAATCTTTTTGAGACCGACAAAATATTTCAAATTTTTTTCGGGTTACAGAACTTTGAGAGAAAGGAAATGGATTTGTTCACCTAAATAATAAGAAAACACTTAATACAGCAATATAGAAAGTGCACCTATGGTACTTCCAAGGAGGTGACTGGATCCAGCTCTATGTGATGAAGATCCAAATGGCCCTCGGGCAGGTCAAATTGAGAGCTGAGCTGCACAATTCAAGATCCACTTCTCCTCCCACATAAGAAACACTACAGAAATTCAGGACTAAATGAAATCTACTTTCCTAGTGACACAATCAAATGGGTTTTCAAAGTTCATGCTCTGGGAGTTATCAGGAGGTGACAATCACTAGACGAGCTAAAAACTGTATATTGCAACAGCAAGGCTCTCAAAGTGAATTTCCCTATTAGGAGGTTGTTGCCTGAATAAATTCAGACTACATAATCCAGGAAGATTGTGAGGCAAAAATTTTAATGCTTCTAGAAAACAAAGACCCCAAACTCTGGAAACAGAAAGCATAGATTGAAAGGTATTTCAGTTCAGATTAGGGAGCTGAATTCAGGACTCGACTTTAAAAATTCTGAAAAACTTGCTGGTGGCTATGATGGGCACTCAAACACATTTTCCTGCACCCTCTGAAGTACGATGTCACTCCACAAAGTAGCCAAGGTGACAGATCTTCTATCTAAGAAGTTATAAATTGAATATTGCAGGGTTTTTCCTTGCGTAATATATTTCTTATTGCTTGTGTTCAAAAAGAAATTATTTGCCTTTCATACCAAAATTTTAGAAATGCTCTAAGTTCTAAAACACAGTATTGAACCTCACTGTGCTGTGTCTAAATGTTTCATATTTGCTGTCTCACTAATTAATATCATATAGAATATTTGGATCATTTTTCCACTTAGTATATAACACCTGTTATTGTTAAAGGGAGTCACAGTTACTTATTAAAGAAGAGCAGATCTCTATTCAAGCTGCGGTTTGCAGGGGGTTAAAAAAGATAGTACAATCTCAACCTTAAATTTCATAGATGATATGCTGGCACTGTTGAAGTCAATTAAAATTTTGCCATTGATTTCCAATAGTGAGAGTGTTCCACAATACAGGTTTGTACTGTAAAAGAAATCAATATTATTTTAAGACTTTTACTGGCTGAATTCTGTTTATGTTCAATTCCCTTGGTTCCTTCATGTAGACCAAGAGAAATTCATTCAGAGGACTGTGGGGACTGATAGTTTAATGAATATGATTTAGACATGAGGCAACAGCCTAAATCATATGGCATTGCTTTCAGTTTTCAAACTTTCCTTTTACAACCGAGGTGTTTTTTAGCATAGCAAAATGACAAATTCACATTAACTCCCACACAAACCCAAGACTATCAAAGAAGCTAAACCAAACTTCCTAAATATTTTGTTGGTATGATCTGGTTTTGTGTGAACACAAAACATGTAGATATACTTTACATATATCTGCACTCTCCACTATTAGAAAATGAGCAAAAATGGGTGATTTTGAAAAAACGTTCAAGAAACCATAGCACAGAAAATCACTTTGCAGGCTGAGACCCTGCCTGCCCAGTCTTTGCATAGAATCACTTTCCTCGACAAAGTTAATAATCCCTGAAAATATTAGTTTAACCGATACACTGACATCAGGTAGCTGTATATGTACTTCACTAGGTTGCTATGAAATCAAACATGTATTTTTATTTCACAGTACGCTAATTTTCAGATTTGCAACAGGCTTTAACAAAAGCATAACATTTTTATGCCTATTTTCAATTAACGGAGATTATTTAGTTCACATCATTGTCATTGCAGCAAGCAGGTGGGTTAAGCTACTACATGGCATTTGACATGCTAAGATTACTTCAGCTGCCATGTATTAATATGTATAGGTGGGGTAAAGGTTTAGAAAATTAAAAGTTATTTAAAAAAGAAATTAAGGATTTTTCTTGTAGAGTTTTTCTTTTAACCTCTAGAAGGACAGCGTGGCTGTTTGCATGTTTTGTAAAGCAGGAAGAAATGCATTTATCAGTATTTAATGCAACACAATATACTTTACATAATGATATACAGAGCAGGCATGCGTGTATTGTATTTTAGACAATGTTGTTCTTGCAGAATTTATCCAGACAGTATACACAATTTTCCTCAGAGAGGGAATGTATCCAACGTATTCACAACACTCACACACTCCAAATATTTGGACCACTCTGAGATGTTAAGGGAGTTACTTCACGAGACAGATCACATGCTCTTGATTCTCTGAGAAAATTAGGTGGTACCTTAATTAATGCTGAATTGCTGTGGAATTCCATGTGAGTACTTACGACATTCACAAGGCTACAGAATGAGTTAATTATGATCAGTGTTATTACAGTGAATACCAAATGAATTAATAATGCTGGCACACTTAAAATGAAGCGTTACCCAGAACTGTGGTAGAACACATAAGGTTAAATATTATGTGATGAAAGGCGTTATGCGCTCAGCAGGAAGAAGCAAACCTCGGTCTCTGCAGCTCCACGCTCGCAAGCACGGTGTCTGCTACCATCAAGTTGAACACACATTTTCCTGCAGGAACAAGCGTTCAGCAACACTAGCCACAGTTTAACTCTCCAGGAGGAAAAACATACCCTGTAGAGATTCGCAACAGCACTCTAAAGGTCTCTTTCTCCTACAGGCAGAATTTTTCTGGGTATTTATAATGTTAAAACAATTCACTGACAGGATGCTGGAGACACCTCCAAGAACACCTGAATCTCCCACAGCATGCTGCCCTGTGTCATGCTGTCGCTTACTGGACTAATGTGGGCTCTAGCTGGAATGAAACTGTGAAATACAACAACGTGACTGCGCCTAATAAATTATTGCTTCGTAACCTTCTGAAGATAGCCTGCCTCGAACTCATCATGAAATTTTTGTTTATATGTAATATATTGCAACAATTCATATCTATTATACATTTATAAGATGCAAAAGCATAAATGGATTTAATCAGACGCAATTATTTTTATGCCTACTACTCAAAAATATGCAGAAATGAATTTATGGTGCTTTGGCAGCCAGTGGGAATTGTGTTTACAAATGTTGGAACAGCTGTTGGCAAATCTAAGTGTTAAAGCAAGGAAAACAGCTTTTAACTTCTGTTCGGCAGGTTTGCAATAAAGGAATCCTCGTTCCCTGTGCGAGTTAGGCTCTGACCCACGTACGCTCCCAGCAGCTTCACTGAAATCCCTCAATTCATTCCACACTCACAGGCACGGCAAAGAGAGAGGAATTTGCTCTCTAAACTTTGCCTAGTTCTTCACTGGCTCTCCTCTTGCCTGTAATTGCAAACACGTATTATACAGTAATTCTCCGGGGGATTAATAAAGGTGAATGGATAAAATGAAGACTTACTGCACTTGTTCTCTGCCTTAACCCTTAGCACCTTATCACTAGCCAGAGGTGCCTGCGCTGCCTAACGTGTGTGCGCCTACCTGTACGTGTGGATCGCATGCTGGCAGGTTTTGTTAATCAAGAACATACTTAAAGCTCTGCGTGTGCTTAACTCACATGTCCTCCAGGGTGAGCATGCAGCATCGCTTTCCCAATTTGAGTTTTAGGGGTTTTAGCAGGATTATAGAAATATATTCACACTGCCTTAATGTTTGATAGTTCAGCACGCAGTACTCCTGCCAAGTTCTCATAGTTTGGCTTCTGATTGAAAATCTCATTTTACTTTTAAGTAACTCGTGAATTTTTATGTTATATTGATGAATTATTTTGTGTTACGTCTTTATTAGATTACTCCACTTCACTTTGGAACATTCTTGACAGATAGGCTAAAAATACCTAACTTGCTCTAAAGAAATTCCCCTTCAAGTTCTAGATTTAAATGCAATGATTTTGATTTGAAAATAAGTGAACAACAGAAATCAAAATGGTCAGTAAAATCAATAGCACAATTTAGACTGGTGCCAGGAAACTAACTTATTTATGAACTGGAAGAAATACCCTGTATGGAACAGCAATGGTCTCTGACCTGTCTACACTTATGATATTCAAGTTATCGTTTTTAAACAACCAGCAAGGGTAAAACTCACCATTACTGAGTAAGCACACTTTTAACTCAGAGCGTGTTACAACTTTTAGACATAATTTACAATTTTGAAGATGTAACTAAGAGCTGACTGTGTACATCACAGGCTTAATCCTAGTATCTGACTTTATCAAATGATGGGGTTCTCTTTCATTCCTGTACTCTATGTTATTGTGGAAATCAGTAACATTTCCAATAAATTATAGATTGACCAGGACTAAAGACTCTTCGAAAACCATACTCAGTCATCTCCTACGCAACCCTTTTAAGCTTCTATTAGGCTCCTTTGAAAACCATGGAGTGCCCTCTGTTGATCAAAATGTATTCCTTTAAGTTATAAAAGCTCTCACACAGCAAATAGTATTTTCATATTTTCCAACGCTTAAAAAAATTGCTAATTTTGTGAAAATGAAGGCATTCATTTAAGACTGGTGTTAGAATATAGAAGTATAAAAGAACCCACAACATAATGCATTACTACATATTTACACGTAATACTGATGATTGGAAAGATACATACCTGGCATTGCTAGTTGAAAGCAATTTCTTTCCCTGCATGTGCATGGGTATGCACACGTCTGTTCATTGGCGCCTACAGTCCCAGACACAGTTCTACACATTTCTGTTAATGTAATGAAAAATAGTATTTCTAAAAGCTTGATGCAAACATCAAAACTAAATGCCACAGAATACAGCGATCAAGAAAAACTGTGTAGTAAATGGTGATTACTTAATCCTACCATGTTCTCCCAAAAAGCAAAACAGCTGAGTGCAGCTTTTAGCGCCCAGGTTGTCTCTGCGTGACACGGAAAAATTGATGGCCTGGCTTTCTGGTGACACTTCGAAACTAAGTTCCAGCAAGCCTTGATAAAACAGTAAATTTTATTGCAATTTTTGAGCAGGAATTCATAGAAGGATGAGACTAGTTCTTCTTTTTTTTTTTTTCCCCATCTTTTTTCCTTTCTCATCTGTTTGTTGGCTGAGTGAAAGCATTGCTATACTTAAGACTGTTTTCATATGTTAATTGATTGAGGATGTCAACACTGAAAGTGATTGATTTGGATTAAAAAATCTTATACAATGACGCATCCTCATATATATTTTATTGAAATGCTGAGAACAGATTCATGCTTCATGGTGAATGTTGAGATAAATAATAGTGTGTACTTAATATGTTAGTTAATTAAATAGTTCAATTTATCTCGTGTCTGTACCATTGTACAGATAATGATTCATTTGTAGAAGTAATTGTTCTGTGCTATTTTGTAATAAAGAAGACCAATTTCCTTTCTTCTGTAGCCATTTGAAGATGCAGTAAAAAAAGGAGGAGTTGTGTAGTTTGATTTCTTTTATTGCATTAGGACTTCTGCACCAAGTCTTGAAGAAACAGAGTCCAATGCTGAATGTCTGTGTATTCAGAAATATGGCAGTAACTATAAAAGCATACAGATAATTCACCTTCTGAATCAGGATAAATGGCTAATAAATACAGTAAATTAACATTCATTTCCTAATATAACACATATAGACTTAAGCCAGAATTCTGGAAATTAAAGAGGAAAAATAGAGAAACTCTGTTCTTCTCGCCTCTTGCTTGCATTGTATTTATTCTCCAAATGTTATTTTTTTTCTAATGCTATCATTAAAACATCTATTCATGAAACATCGGTTTTATCAAATTTAGAATGTGGTAATATAAAATCTTTAAAGTGCATTCATCAACACTGTTTTTGCATATAAACTTTTTTTTTGTCAGATCCATAAATTAAACCTGTTTCAATTGTGAAATAAAATATTTCAAATACATTTTTGTGGAGGAAAAAAAAAAAGACAGAACAAATGTCAAAAGTAAAACACAAGAGTGTTTTGGAAAATTAACAATATAGGTTAGCATTCATACTAACTATCATTTATTTTCTTTGAAATCTTAATGATTCTACAGTTTCATACACATTTTTGGTAACTATTACTGAAAAGTAAATTTTTTAAAAAATAGTTAAATTAATATGTTGAAATCACTTCCAGTATAGAAGACTCTAATTGCAGAATATTCCCATGACAACACAAAGTATTTGTTGTGTTCCTGTGCTTTCTATCTGTCCCAGCAGCCACAAGAGGGCACTCTGCTTTTGTTTGTAACTCGGTTCAACTACTATCTGTAGTTTATCGATACGCTGTTTTACAAGCAATATTCAAATTTTTTCCTTTTTCTTCCCATTTCAAAGATTGTATATTTTACCACTGTATATAGCAAATCGATGAAATTATAGGCTTAAAAATCCTTAATGAGTCACTATACTTCTACAACTTGGCTTATTCAGTTGGTGTTTCCCTATTGCGATGGCACTACTGGAGCTCTCACACATTTTGTTGTGTTGAGTACATAGGATACACCCAAACCCACCATTGACAAGACTTGCTTTATGGAGAGATTGAACCTTGGGGCAGCATTAAGCAGAAGCGAGACTCTTTCTCCCAAGTCACTTAGGCAGCAGGTGCAGACTTTCTGTAGTACATAAGAAGGACTACACAGAAGGAGGATGGTGTGGGTGTGAAAACAGCTCCATAAAATCTCATTTTTCCTGCTGGGCTATGCCTTGAATGCAAAGTATTATACAGCCAACAGCTAGCTGTAGGTTATATTCCTTGTACCTGCCCCTTAAATATCTATTCTATTATTCATTTTAAACACAATACATAGTGGCTCAAACATGACATTTTTTTCAATATGTATTTTCTACTGTAATATACAATATTTTTTGCTGTACTTAATAAATAAGGAACATTAACAAAAATTAACAGCTATATCTCCAAGCCGGACACAGAAGGCTGCCTTGTTTTTTTGGTAACCTAGACTATATATAGCTTTACACCATGCAAGACTAATCTTCTAACTAGATTTCCAAGTAAGCTTACCAGGAAGAAAACTGTCCAGGCAATGCACGGGGCAGACCTTTTTGCACCCATGCACCGCTCCTTTTCAGAAGCACAGGTTGCTTTTCCCTGAGAGCTGCATCGCATTGAGGGGAGGGATACTCCTGTCTTTCACCTTTTCAGCCTTTTGACAGTTTGTCTCCATCTAGAAGGCTTTTCTCCACACGTCATCCTTAACAAAACCACAAGTAACCTTCATCCCTTTAGCTGGGCCTTTACCAGACCCATACTGGGTCCTGGTATATGGTGTCACACAGAAAGATGGGTAAAATTCACTCTATATTTGTGGTTTATCTATGGCATATTTTAGATGTTAACCATCAAACTTCAGTTCAGATGCTCAAGAAAGGGGATATGACTTCCCTCATGGAAACCTGCCCCCTGGAAACCTTCACAGACATTTCCCTCTCCACACTGACTGAAAAGCTCAGGCACTGCTTTTTTAACCTCAAATTGTTTAAATTTCAGTCTCAAGTTATGTGCCTGAACTAGGTGGATTCTACATGCAAGAGTTTGTAGCAGAAACTGCTAGAGTAGCACCCTGTGGAGATCTGGAAGTGTAGCAAAGGGTTTTCTAAAACAAAGACAAGCAACCAAGAAACATGAATTTTATAACATAACTGGTGTTTTCTGCTTGGCAACACTCCTGGTGTGATGCTAGACACATCTTGGAGACTCTATTACCACGGCATGATTTTGTATAATTTTGTATTATTTGATAGCAAAAGTATCAGGAAAGGGAGGCTCTCAGCAACAACTACAGCATTGGTGGCAACTGCTGGAAGTATGCTGAATTAGACGGACCAATCCGTTACTCTGGCAGATAAATCTTTTCTCTTGTTTGAAACTAGAAAACACAAAGTTGAAAATTGCTCCTGGCTCTAAGTAATGAAAACACAATATATTCTCTTCATGCTGAATCCATCAAAAGGTAAAAGTATATTAAGTCTCAAGTCAAATGACTTCCCAATTAGCCAGCCAAGTTTGTATCCATGAAAAATGCAAATTACAGATGAGTGATGAGATCTTGTATGTGTTACTGTTTTGCAGTCTCAGACTTTTTAGCTAGAATGGTAGTAATAAATAATGCTTCTGAGTGCTCGTGCTGTGAAATTGCTTGCTGTTGTGAATACATCTCTTCACTACCCGCAGGTGCAGCAGTGAAAGTACAAGCACTGTTAATCACCCCTAAAGCCCTGAAAGAAGGGAAGATCCTTCCTGGCAACGTCTTTCATGTAAACCCAGTCAATCCAGACATTATATTGTGTTCAAGAACTCAACAGTGCACCTGATTAGAGGCTGGATGTGTCAGATACTCTTTACCCTGCTTTAATCCCCTCGCTCCCCTCCTGACACTTAGAAAGGCCCTTAGCTAACACAGGAAAGAGTTCTGACTGGTTTTAGAGTGAGCAAGCAGAGATGTTATCACATAGCTACCTGTGAAGGGATCAGCCCTGCAAGTTCAAGCTAGTCCTTTCCAGCAGGCAGATGGTGGTGGTGGCCACTACACAGCTCAGCAGTAGCTCCTCGCCTCAAGGGTATGGAAATGGAAGCCTTGAAACGTAGATCTGCCTCCAGTCTGCACACATCGCTTATCAGGGTGAGAATTTTGCTTTACTTCTTGTATCCTTTTGGTGCTTTGGTCTCACCACAACACTTGTCCAGAGGTTCAGCTAATGCCAGCAGAGTTTACACTCCATAACACATATACGTGTTCTGTTTTTATATAAATACTTTTTGTCTTTAATCTCTTCAATTGATGATCTCTGTCCAATTCTCCAGCTAATTTCACACCATTGTTTGACCTACACCCTCTTATCTTGTGCCTGCTCTTAAAGTTGTCAGAGAGAATGTTGTATTAAGTCAGAATAATGCATGCAGAGATGTTTGACAAAACAAGTCTGACAGTTTTGTAAAGGGACAATAAAGCTTAGAAAAACATCTACTACTGGCAACCTCAATATTTCGATCTGTATTTTCCCATTTTGCAAGGAAAAGTTGTGTAACCTTTGCACAACTCAGTAGACTGACTTTTTTTTGTTATATGGCAAAAATTTGCATCTAGATTACTGCTAGCAACTGTATATGGGACATGCCAGGTTTCTTCACTCCAGATTTTGGGGAAGAGCAAACAATCTTCATGCAACAATGCTTTGTTGCTTTGCTTTTAAAGGGAGAGAGAGTTAGTTGAAAAACACAGGGGAGTTGGTAAAACACACAAGAAAGTTGAAATGGATGTTGGTTCTTCTGACTTTCTTGCGTTCTACTTGGTAGGTCTGTTCTATAGTCCCCCTAGCTGTAACGTGGGAACAATAATATTATGGGCCTAACACATTGATCTGATGAGTTTTATTTTACTCAGTCTTGCAAAGTGCTTTGAGAACCTTGCTGGTGTCAGTGAAATACAAGAGAGCCATCATAATGTATAAACAAAAATAATTTATATTCACGTTGCCTTTGAAAATAAAGAAAGGAATGGAATATTTTGCAATTAAGATTTCTTTCCATGCTATGGAAACCATGTTATGGTTGAACAACCACCATAATCAACCCATGGCAGTCGCTCTTCAATAATGTACACATTTATTTAAGTGGGGATCATGCAAGTCTAGACCAGAGCTTCAAGATTAAGGTGGCATTAACAGCAAGAGTGTAATCTTACCATCTAACAATATTAAAAAGGGTTTTGGCCTTAATATTTATATGTTAATCCTACTTATGAAAACTGCATTTTCTGTGCTGTTTGCAAGTAAGCTTGGTCATATCCCCTGAGAAAAAAAGAGAACAAATATTTAGACATTTTATTTCAAGTGGATTACTGCATTATTTTTCCATTCTTTACAAAATTAGGAAATTTGACATTAAAATTATGAATCCTAAAATTTCAAAAATATACTAAACACTAGAAGCATATTAAAGTAGAAGTAGAATTGATGAGAAATGTTTGTAAGGTAGCATGGAGCTGTGAAGAGAGGCTGACGCTATTTTCAAAATCAGAAGTTGTAAATCTAACAAAATATCATGAAATTGAGTGAGTGAAAGTTCAGTTTAGAAGAAACCCAAACTTGCTGAATTAGGAAACACGAGATTGAAGCACCCAAGTGGCTTGGGATCTGCTCTGCCATGGCTTTTGGGGGAGGGTTTTCGTAGCCTGGAAAATGTCCTATTTCAGCCAGATCAGATCTATGTTGCTATGTTAAGGCTACACTTTATGAAAAAACACTGTTTTTTCACAACATCCTGTAAGTTTACCTTCAGACCTGTCTTTTCAGAAGAACTGGAGGTATGTGGCCATTAACATGTAATAAAACACCAAGTTACTGAGGAAGGTAAAACTGGAAAGATATTAAAAACTGTTTTTCTTTTAGAAGTATTTCTTTGACTACTTTTCAAAACATCTGAGAAAAGTAACAGGTTTTAGGGATTTCTTTCAGAAAAATGTTTCCACATTTATGAAAAATTTTTTGGAGTGAGAGGAAAGGACAGGAAATCTGCAGATATTGTCAAAATTCTGTTTTAAAGACATTAAAAAGAAATAGTGCTGTCTTCTGTCAAACAAGACCTTTTAAAAGATGAATTACAGATTTCACCACCATGAAGAACTTCAGGATGTGGAGCTGATTACCTACAGTTCAAAGGAAGCAAAAGTACTTGGAAGACACGCAGAAGACAAGGTTTTGACAGTTTTGTAAGGAAGATATGGAGGCTGGGAGAGCTGTGTCTTGCAGATGCGACTCTGCTCCCTTTGATACATGAATCAGACAAAGATTTGTCTTTTACTCAGATCTTTTCAGAATTTCTCTTCTTTGCCTGTGGGTAAGGAAATATTCGGGGAAAAGAGAGCAGGGAATGGATGGAGTACTAGTAGAGGCTGGTAATGATCAGCCAAACTCACTGTCTTCTCCTAGGCTGTGTATAGGGCATATAGGTGTATCACTCAGGGAAAAGCAGAGCCCTGCAAAGGGTTGTCCTCAGTGAAAGAGGAAGGAGACCTTTGTTTACCTTGCCAGTACATAGCTGTATGTACAGACGGTGGGGAACAACTAACAGCATGGTTTGTACTTGTTTGGATGGTTGGCTCCCGAGTGTCACCTCGTGCCTCACTATCACTGCTGAGAATACAAGAGTCTCACTCCCCATTTTAACAAATTTTCTTTTCTTTTTTTTTTTTATTTTTTTAAATTATTTTAATGAAACATGCAAGGCTTTGTTTTTCAACTGGAAGATATAATCTGTTTAGAGCAACTCTCATTTGACTTCGATATTTTCTTTCTTGTAGCATTAAAAGTGTATTGCTTAGAACTATATCATGTTAACCTTTAAAAAATCAGTGAGGCTATATCTAAATTTTATCAAATGTGAGACACAAACCTTCACTGTTCACTCTCTTAACTGACAAAAAATCAGATGACTGTGCCAAAGTAACACCAACTTAAAATGAATATACCCTGTTGCTCAGTTCCAAGCAGTGGTACCCAGTAGGAGTTTACATTTAGATTTTGCATGTTGTGAATGAAGTCACATTGCTTTTGGTTGGCTCAGTAGAGTACCTACAATGCACACCACGCAACAGATTCCTCTCTACCTTTAGATCACTCATTTCTAAGATAACAAGATTTTTCAGAATCTCTGTTAACTCTTTAAATATATGAACCCATGAAAAAAACATTTAATTTGCAGAAATTGATGATACAAATGCCAGTGTACAGTAGGACCAATGGTGCATTTTCAGATTTTTGCATTTTAGTATTTTAGCCAGTGTGCTAAGTAACCAAACGAACTACAGCTTTTAGTAGGGAAATTTCATTTCACCACTTGTCAACATTTTCTACATGATTTAAACCAGATGTTCAGTAACTTGCATGAAAAGTTAAGTATGATGGATTATAATGTCCTCTAAGTTCTTGCTTTTTTGGAGGGAAATTGATGCAAAATATCTGGAGGTTAGTAACATGCAGGAAGTAAAACATGCAGACCAGTCCTGAGTAATCTTGACACTGAATATAGTTTGCCATCTAGATGCTGAAAAAAAGAGTCTTCTATTTGCATCCTGAAAATTGAAGCATTAACCCATTAATCACTCCTTGGAAATACAAGTATATGGGGTTTGACTCTTTCACTGTCTGAAGACTTCAGTTCATACTTTACCTCCTTAGGTCTAGCACAAATAGGTTTGCCTGAATAAACTGATTCATATCAAAGTCACCTACCACCAGTATTGCTCATGATGATAGCTCTCAAGAACATGGAAAGTCAACAAAATTTCAATTTGTTTCCCTTAGAGAATGTTTCCTTGATATACAATAATATCAGATACTCTATGTACATGAAATTTATTTTAATTATCACATATCAAACACGTTTATTCATATTCCTAATTTTTATATTTTTAACTCTTTACAGAATAAGGGACGACAATTTTTTTCACTATGGTTTGGACCAACTATGCTTGAATGAAAATTAGGTTTCATTTAAAAATGACCCCAAATAGAACCTGAGGTAGTTTACTCAAGGCATGCATATACAAGAGGAGGGGAGGAAAAGTTCAGTCCACCACAGCATATTGTTCTCTGATTTATCAAATCAAGCATCATGTAGTTGGGAACTCCCATTTTCAGCATGTCCTTCAGGATTTTAGAATTAGTAAATTCCATCTTTTTTCACTTTCCATGGGTAGAAAGAGGATAATGACATCATTACTGCTTGCTCTGTCAGATTTTCAGCTTTGCTTGAAATAGTCATTAAACCAACCCAATATAATATTCCCTCTGTTTCCACGGGGGAGGCTGTGGCTGCCCAAAGTCGTCTTGGTGTCTCAGCAAAGATGCAGCTCCATGTGCTCACCCAGTGCCGACACTGATTCTGCACTTTGGATGATTTAGAAACTTTGGCACCAAAGGCACACTGTGGTCATTTACCAAATGGCAATGGAGAAGCACTCCAGCCAGGCTTCAGACACGAGGTTTCCTAGCTCAGCCACGTCGCAGCCAGCTCACTGCTCCCCTGCATGGTTCCAGCATGGCACACTGGAGTCTGGCAGCTCTGCAGGACCGAGATGCTTAGCCACCTGCACCTGCAGCCTCTGGCCATCCAACAGCAGAGCCAGTCCAAATGCCCCAACTCGGGAGCCTGGCTGAAGGCATATTCATTGAACGCAATATCACAAGCACACACGTAGAGCCACTGCTAACCCTCAATTAATAAATGTGCCACCAGAGTGTGGAGGCACTGAGCAGCAGTTGTGCTAGGTCTGGGCAAGCGTATGAGTTTCGGCTTGGCAATGGTCCTGCTGGACCTGAGCTGCCATGAGCAGCCTCATCACCACTACCTGGAAGATCCTACCTTCCATATATCTCTAAGAGGCTGTAAATCTTTTGAGTTTAATTTAGAATTACAGACAGTACTAAAAATTCATTATAATTTTGAATTTAAGCAACTACGTAAGTTCTTATTTTCTTTATTTTTGCATCATCGCTTGTTATAAATACTAGCAAAGGGTTACTCCACCTATTTCAGCTTCTACACCTTTCTCATCATTCTGATTAATGTGTGCATCACATATTAATCACTAAGACACAGAAGAAAAAGCCTCTGTGAGGGGATGGTGTCATATAACTCTGGGACCCTACTGTCATGCATTAAATGAATAACCTGCAGAGACAAAGAGAGTTGTCACATACACAACTACACTTTCCCATTAGTAAAGATTTTCCAGTAGCATAAACATACGTTATCTTTAAAGCACTTCAGCAAGACTCCCTGGAAGTGTCTCACAGACAGATCTTCCAGGAAATCTGCAAAGGATCCCAAAGATCAGTTGCAGGCTGGGGATACACTAAATAGAAAGGATTCCAGGTGATTCAAATGAGATTTTACCATTTTAAAACCTCCTATAGTTGTATTTCTAGAGTCAAAGATTTGACTTGTGATCTGTACAACACATAAAATACTTAATACATGCTCTGTTTTTTTTAAAGGCAGCTCATAAATTTATTGCAGTCTTATGGCATACCATTCAGATTGATTTATGGGGCACAGCTCAGATTTCTTATAGCTGAATTACCAAGCACAAACCAGGTACACCATCCCATTAAAAATGAATTTACTATGGGAACTGCACATTGAAAGTTAAATAATGGCTTGATTTTCAAGCTGAAACTGAAATATTTGCTTTTCTGCCAACTAATCCAAAACAGTCTATGAATAATTGCATTACCTTTGCTTTCAAAATGTTATTTATTTTCACTGAAGGTCATAGTCTTTGGGGAAAAATTACAGAATAATGAGCATTACTTTACATACTCTGACCTGTAGTGTCACCACTGTCACACCTTTGCACTGAGGGTGTGCTTATATTGGCAAAAGAACTCAGTTACGCTGTTGGGGTTTTTTAAAAGGCATGTTTATTTTACTTTAAAAGAAATTTTACATACGTATATATACACATGAATAGCTGCAATTCATATGAAGTGCAAAATCATGAATGAGTTCCAGATCAATAAAATCTAGAACAAAAAGTTCTTAATCCCAGAGTTATGTTTAGCACACATTTCATAGGAAGCAATATTTTAGTAAGTGTCCTAAAGAATAAGGAAAAAAAAATGTGTGAGGTTCTTTTTTTCATATTCTTTCTCCCACCAGTCTGACTTACTATCATAAATTCAACTGTACAGACCTTTAAAGGAGAGATGAATGATCATAACAGAATGTAAAATGTTATAAGAATGACCCAGTGTAGGTGTTTCTCAATGTTTCTATTCTGCAGTCTACAAGGATAAAAGAAAATTCCCTAGAACAGTGAAAATACAGATCCCAGCCTGACCAGGAGACACAGTCCTCATTTTTATTTCTAAAATGTTCTGAATGTTAACTTTATTATGTGCTTGGGATTGAAAAGAATGGTCACTTTGAAAAGACTATATAATTTTTCATCAGATGGTATAGAAACCTTGTCTAAAATGCCACAAGTGACAGAATAAGAAACCACAGATTCGGATGTATGGTGGCTCCTAAAATTAAAAAAAAATAATCAGTTATTACCAATTATTTATTTGAGGGACCATTTGAACTTGTAAAGAAGTTATGATAACAACTGAACATTTGAACTGTTGTCCATACTGCTAGGTGAGGTGACCAGTTGACCCAGGTCAACTGGGTTAAATCTTGCCCAACATACTTATTCATCACAGAATCTCTTGTGAATTGAAAAGGAGTCCCTGGTTTTCATCTTGAACTTCACTTTGTTAAAGGACATGAAGCCTTGGAAGACGAGATCAATTCATTACATTGTTATACTTACTTTAACAGACAGGTAGTACATATTTGGTTTTGGTTTTCCGCTGTAAACTACCTCCTCTATTCTGTTTCTTAAGCACAGGAGTTCATTTATTGACATGTAACCCAAAGTCCCTTGCCATAAACTCCTCCTACACCATTTTCAAGCACACAGTGCCCATTGACAGCTTACAAAGTGGAGCAGGTGCTGACTGAATGCAAAAGAACAAGTAGTTGCCTTCCCAGTTTGGTGCAACAGAACTGAATTATACTAAAACTGCACAATGCCCATAACCAGGCGAGTGACATCCTTACACGCTCTCGTTGTGTGCTGCTGGCCTTTGGAGGAAGTGCTTGCATGTCACAGAAGTACTTGTTTGATTCCACTTTTTCCCTGTCTGACACACATCCATGCAAGACCGAAGTCAGCTCTCTGGTGTAAGGGTACACTTCCTGTGTAGAGAATAATCAGCACATTATACGCAGAAAGAACAATCAGTTTCAGTGGGTTTTGTCTCATTTGAAAGAATTAAAGTAAAAATATGCAGAATCAGCATTGTCTGGTCAAGCCATGACTCTCCTTCATCCAGGTTTTCCTTACTTTTGGTCTGGAGTGGTCCCATTCCGCTGTGCATTTGGAAAGCATTTTGGATTACTCTCTGTCTATGGCAAACACTCTGCAGTTCTACTGCCAGGTACTGTATTGCCAGAAAGGAATTTGGTCCGATCTTCCTACTGCAGGGCATGGAATATAATTTGTGCTAGGCAACCGGCACTTAATGTTGAAAGGAGACCATGAAAAAAAGGGCCAAAAGCTGAAAGATTTTTTTGTGATAAAAGACTAGGACAGAGGGAGCTACTAGACAATGAACTCCATAAAGAGGCACATCTGTATTTATCTACAAGTGATACAGTGTACAAAAGAACGTTCATAAAACCTGCAAGTGTGATGTGCATGCAGAGTACTGAGTGCTTCTAACCCATTGATTTATTGTACCATTTGACAGCAGTTTCCCAGTAATGGATCATAGCTGCTAATGATGATTTTAAAGTGCAATTGGAATGAAAACAGAACTTCTTCTCTTTAATCTGTTATGTGTGACACACTGTGGTAGATGTGTTTTACTACTTGTCTCGTGAAATACCATGATTGGCCAGTGATACAGAATGTGCTATTAAAAGATGGCATAAAGCTAAGTTATTCCACACCCTCCTTTCTAGCTTTCCACCTGTGTTCACAAGTCTTACTTTTATATGTACATATTGTTTTTAGAGATACTAATTGCTTGATTTTTGTTTCATGAGCAATTACTGACATTAAATAAATGTAAAAAATTTTATACAGCACAGCGTATGTCAGCACTTATAATTGATGACAGTTTAGGCTTTAAAAATGTTGCCTCACATTCTCCTGTAGTTATAAAACACTTCACACAGACAGACAGTGTAAATGACTCTTTCACAATGCTTAACAATAGGCATCTGAATCATCTACTTGGTAAACCTTGGGGAACTTGGGGCACTCGAATCAAGTGTACTGAAGAGACTGTCAGTCAGTGGGCTCAAGCAGGTAATGTCAGATAATCAGTGACAAAGGTCAGGGACCACACCAACTGCCATGCAAAAAAAGGGTTAAATCATGCTGTAGTTCCTCAACTTCCCTCTCCAAGACATGCACAAATACTGAGAAGAAAATCTCAAAGAATCATTGGTGGGAAAGGAAAAAGGAGAATGTCTTTGGGAAAACCAGATTCCAAGTTTAAAGTTCCTTGGAATACCATGTTTTTGTATCTCCAAAGCTAGAACGGGCTTTCAGGTATTTCATTTTGTCTTTCTACCACTGTTCTCACAAACACCAGCCTGGAAGAAGCTGGAATACTCATCTTGTATACTCAAAAAAGGTAGTAAGCTCATTTCAGAATTATATATATAAATATTTATCCCAAATCTCAGTCTCACCTTATATCTTCCATCATGAAGCTATAACATTTTTACTTTTTACATATTCCTTACCATGAAAACAAAGGTCAACTTAAGCAAAGTTGATGGCAGCGGAGATCAGCAAAAGAGGAGACTGGACACAGTATTCTCAACACAGAATTTATATTCAGGAAATGAAAAAAGAGACTGCCTTTGGAGAACTAACATGAGAGACAACAAAGTTGCATAAGAGAGTATTTTGTCCACTCACTTTCTTTCTTGGTATCATTTAGGTAGTTATTTGCCTAAATGGGTCCATCATTTTTGCAGGTTTCAGCTCATTTTCAGAGCAGCAGCCGATGATTTCTC
The DNA here is from genome assembly GCA_002844005.1 of Limosa lapponica baueri. Taxonomy (NCBI): domain Eukaryota; kingdom Metazoa; phylum Chordata; class Aves; order Charadriiformes; family Scolopacidae; genus Limosa; species Limosa lapponica. Next base: position 211,132 of record KZ506379.1, read on the forward strand.
CACAACTCAGTTTTAGATCCACTGTCACCAGTCGTGAGAAAGAGCTCACCTACCTTGGGACATGCTAAAGAAGAAATACAGTGACAGTCTCCAACACGGGGTGAAGAGGAGAAAATTAGTGCATTACTGCCCAAATCTCTGCTCTCTTCCTCAATCAGATGGAGAGGCTGACCCTGTTTTCTCTGCTAAATTGTCCAATTGTAGTTTGAACTCACATTTCACACACTTGCAGAGCGGATCCACTGCTTTGCCTGTTCTCATTTGTTACAACCTCTTTGGATAGTTTTCCTTATGTGCAATTCATATCTCATGAAGCAGTTTTTTGAAGGGAGAGAACCTGTTTACAACAGAACCAATGCACAAATTATAAGAAATGAGCCATATGCTCCCCTAAATTACTAATTCTGCTTACTAACCTGAAAAGGAGAAATAGAGTTGAAGGCTCTTTGCATGAAAGCCATATACTTTCTGCTATCGTTTACTTAAAAGTCAGAGCTATGGTCTTTTCCCATAATCCTGACCCGGTCATTGGCTCTGCCGGTGCCTTCTCTCCAGCACCATGGAGAGCGCCCTTATCCGCCCCGAGGGACATCCCTCTGCTCCCAGAACTTCCTGGAACTTGTTTCAAGAAAATAAGTATTTTCAGAAGCAGGGGGAAAAGTGCATGGGTATGGATATAGGTGCTCATCCTGTTAAGCTGGAGACAAGGCAGATATATGTGTTGGTGATTTATGGGTGAAATTGCCCACAGGGGCTGTTTTCTTTTTCTCATTTCACTATACATTACGCACTCCATGCCTGTTATTCTTTGCTTGCAATGGGAGAATAGTTTGCTTAAGGAGATTTTGAAATAAAGTCCATTCTTAATGGATTTTTTAAATGGTATCCTGAAATGGGACTTTCAAATCTTTTGGTAGCAGAGAAAAGTCTTTGGGTCCTTCTTTCCTTCCAACGAGAATCACAAAGTGACTTTACCTGGCATTTACCTCTGCTTGTATTGTTTACATCCCTCAGTCATGGTCACATAAGCTCCTTCTGACAACAGCAGCAACTGCACACATGGGCAGAGTTTTACAGAAATTATAAGGTATTTTTCCCTGGCAGCCTCACTACACAAGCCTCCTCTCTCAGGATTGTTAGAAACACTCTGTAGATCCCATAATGAAAAGTTTTGTTTTAGGTATTAATGAGTATAATTGTCTTTGAAGACGAGCTCTGGGATCTATTGCATTTTGGGGGATTCCTTCCCCAAACAATTTTCTTGATAGTGGTTTTACTAAAAACCTCAATATTGGAATGACTTGATAGCATCCTAAAAACAGGACAGTGAGTGTGTGCTAACATATGTATTCAGCAATTTTCAATCAGTTTTAAATTGAAAAGTAAAATTCAGATTACTTTTCATCTCACAGTTTCCTTGTGATGATCAGCTGGGAAAGCTGAAGAGTCTCTTGCTTTTCCATGACTCACAAGAATAAACTATGCAGAACCAGGAATGCACAATGCGATTCTTTTCAACACTTAATCAGAAAACAAACCCACACTATTCCTTATCAGAGGTGTTATTCCTCACCAACACATAGCATTGAAATTGCTTTTGACATTCTCATAAAAGCAACTGTAGTTAGAAACACAAGGTAAGGGGGAAATGTTTAAGAGCTGGTGCTTTCTCTTCTTTAACTGACAGGATTCTTGAATACTTAGTTGGCTTTTTATCTCATACCTGCCAGACAACTTATATTGCAGCAGATAAGGTTCCTGAAGAAGAAGTCTGAGCAGAATAGAACTGGTTTACTAATTAGATGTCAAATGGCTGACTATTTACACACAAGGAAAATACTAATTCTCAAAAAAGGCAGCTACAAAAAAATGAGCAGAAAAATGGCAAATCTGAAAAAAAAATACATCTTCTTGCACATGGATAACATACACAAATACAGTGCACGTGAAAACATACATATTATATATATCAATCAGCATGTGGATGGAAGACAGACCAGATGATCACTTTATAGCCATTCCAACATTCCTCCTCTGTGGTTCTCTGTGTGTGAGTGTGCCCACATCCATGCATAAAATCATCCTTGTCAACTAAGGATACAACATGACAGGCATTTAGTTACAGGTTATCAGTGATTTGAAAGAGAAGGTGTAAAACTGGCCTCCAAGGGCAGCTGCAGAAAAGATTTTTTATTTTTGTAGAGAAAAAAAGAGAATACTTCATAGCACTAGAAAACACCAGATTTGAAAAAGTTCTAAAAGAATACCTGAAATTCCAGATCCTTTTCTAAGGTCTTGAGCAAAAAACCCTTTGTAGTTGCTGGTATTAAAGAAATGCTATACAGCTTGAGCAAACCTAATGCTTCTATTCAAGACTGTCTCAAAGGAATGAAACCAACTAAAAGATTAGATGGAATCTGAGTTTTAGACCAGAAAATCATTCGTATCAGGATTCCCTTTAATAGCAAAGGCTATTTAATATTATTGATGTGGGCGTTACAGTACCCAAAAGCATGTCACTTCCTTGAAGAGCTCTATAATTCCTATAGTAAGATGACTGTAAAAGACTCCCCTTTCTCTTTGATAACTGACCCAGAGGGCATTTACGGAGTTCAAAGAGAAGGCACAGATATAATTTTTTTCCCTTGTAAAGGCGATCTGCATAGAAGAGAGAGCACAAGAATCTCACTTTATTCCCTCATATAGACACTTGATTTAATATGTATATTCATGAATGTTTCTTTTTCTAAGTTGTTGACTCAGCTTTACATAGGTGCATATTATCATACCTAATTCTGAGAAAATGATGGCATAACCTTGCATGTTATATAGGCTTATCCCAAAAAACATTCTTTTTTTGAGTCAGCTGCCCCAGGAAACAAACATAATTATGTATTAAAAGCTGCAGAAGATGTTGGTGCTGACTTGAACGGGTAAACATAAGTGTACAAGTCAATACGATAATGCATTGGACTCAGGATAGCAATTTAGCTCACAGAGAAACACAGGACTTCAAAAATAAAAATTAATCTGTGAATCTTTTTTTCCTTTTTCTTGATTCATGAATATTGGTTATGTCTGGGACATGTTCAGACTATCAGGAAAATATCTGTTCTGGGACTGGTGATACATGTTAGGAAAATATGCACCTCGTTTGCTTCGTGGTATCACAGTAATTTCTGTACGGGGAACAGGTGCATACTTCTATTTATCTTTGGAGTTCTTCTGCTCTTGTGACGATTTCTCTGCTTCTGGAACCAGTGGTTTCCTGTAAGTAACACATTTAACTCCTTTTTTTATTCCTCTTTTTTTTTTCCTCTTTTTTTTTTTTTTTAAATACAAAATCTCCTATTAGCTCCTGTTGTCTTTTACTCTGATGTATCTACAAAATCAATTTGACTCTTCTCTGTCATACTAAGTCCTACGTTTACAACATGGCCATTCTTCTTTTCAGCAGTTGCAAGTTTTCTCCATAGGTATGCACTTCTTTGTACCTCCATGTCTTTCTGAACAAACAGTATTTGCAAGTTGTCAATGCTGCCTGCAGTACCTCCCAATTTTTAAAAAAATATAGTTTGGTGTCATAGCGAACACCTGTTGCCAAAGTACAGCACAGGTCAGTACAAAGTACAGTACAGGCTTTCAGCATTCACATCTGCACACACAGACTTGGGCAGGCACAGTCTATATCTGTGTTTTGCAAACAAAACCACAGGAAAGACTTCCCATTCTGAGCATCTGGTTATCCACAAATACTGGCTCTCTGGCCTGTGAAGCACAGACAGAGCAACAGACTTTGGAGAACCCTCTTAATCGCTTCAAAATGCCACTTTCCTATAGGACTGTAAAAGGTGAAAAGTTTCATAGAAAAAAAAAAATCTTTACCTTTGAACAAGGTACAACTCAAGCATGAAGACTAGTGTTTTCTAGAAAACTTCTAAAATTACTTTTTTTTTCTTCTGCATTTTGGTGTCATTCTTCTCCAGCACTCTCCCTGTAAATATCTTTTTACTCTGAAGCTATGCGATACAGTAATTTCTTTCTGTATGTTCTCTAACAGCAGGGTGCAATTGAGGTAATCCTCTTGTCACTGATTAAAAGTTCCTCAGTGGGGAACCTTGGTGGCTACTAAGCCAGAAGAAGACATTTTGTCAACAGCCCATTACATTTCTACATAGACACCAGCTTGTTGACATGGCAACTTCAACTTCATCCTTTTGCTTTATGTGCAGTTATTATCTGCCATTTACCAGGCGGATGCTGGAGTTTCACCCTTTCATGGGAAAAAAATATAGACCACAGTCTCCAGTGGAAATAGCTTTGTTTTATCAAATATCACAACAAGAAGGAAAGCGTGTTCTGTACTAACTTACTGGACTGGCTACCAACGACAATTAAAACATTATTCCTGGCCTTTATTCTTTCCATATATATACAGCCCATTAGTTGCCTCCCATGGTGACCTATAGTTGCCATCTGTTACTGTAGAGACTTTCATCCCAGATTTTTAATCCTACGGATTCCTAATGTAGATCAAAGAATAAGGACTACCATTATTTATCATTGGCATTTCAAAAATACTGCCAATGCCATCGTATGTGGGAATTAGATCATTCTTTCCCCTCTATGCTTAAAATAACACTTAAATGAGTAGGTGGCATTATATTAGTCTCTAAAGTTCTAAACTTTTATGAAGCTCTTTCATCCTGAATAGCGTGGAAGTTATGTCAGTTTGAAAACGTAGCCTGAAAAATAGGGCCATGTTTGACTCTTTCTTCATTCCTCATATGTGCTAATTCACCATTCTCATGCATTTCCATTCTGGTCACTACTGGTTTGATGTTCTGCCCCCATTCCTGTCTCATGATCCTGCACCAAAGTGGTATTCACAGACTGATCATAGCCTGCCAAAGTCCTTGTCTTCCCTTTATCTTTAAATCCACTTGCTCAATTTCCTTCTAGCCTGTATAGTCCCTTACTTCCCAGCTGTCCTTTGAGAAGTTCATCCACCAAAAGCAGCAACAAGAAACACCCTATCATTTATATATCTATCATTTGTCAGTTACATCTATCATTTATAGATAAAATCCTTTCTCCAGTTGACTCTCTTTGACCAACCAGTGGCCCTGAAACAGCTCATACAAACAGTTGCGCAGTACTAGTTTGGCTCCTCAGCTGTTGAGACAGGTAAGATTACCCTGGAACTCCCTTCTAGCCCTATTTTGTTATGTTTCTATATTTAATAATTTTGATAGTGATGAGAAATATTTATCAAGTAGTGGTTCTTCATGACACCATACGCTAATAGTTGCATGCATTTTTTTCAACCACAGGACAATACTTACCAGGAAGCGGCAGATACAGATCAGGAACATGAGATTGCTGGCACCTTCTTCTAATTAACTGGTGAGCTTGTGGTTTCTATCTGTCAGCTTGTCAGGCATGAAGCTTCAATTATATGAAATAGCAATCAAAAGTGATTCCTATATCAAACTTCAGAAAACAAAACCTCAGCAGACTTTCTCGGTACAGACCTATCTACAACATGTTGTAAAATAACTTATTGTCTACAGAAAAAGAAAAATAAAGCCAGTGAGAACAAGTTTTCAGCCAGCCCACCTGGTTTCAAATGTAATAGTGTTAAAAATAGCAGAACATAAACTAAATAAGAAAAACCAAAACCTATAAAAATGCATCCAGCGGAAATTCAAATTATGTTGATATATGCTTTTGGAGATAAAAAGGCATTTATGACCAATTCTGAGCCAATTTTTGAAGATGGCTATATCTAAAAAGCTTGGTTGGGTTTTGTAAGGTGAATTTCTTTGCTAGTATGGCCAGCCCAAAGGCTGCACACTGCATACAGCCCAAGCTCATCTTCTCTCTGGGACTTGATACATGAGATTGTAAATTAGCAAAGATGCAAGGCTACTCGTTCCCCATGCATGTTTTTTTTTTTCCTAAAAATACTTTCTTAGGCCTCTTCTACCTACTGTTTCATTCTCATTTCATTCTTTGACCCTTCCATTTGAATGGGGTATGAGCAACCTGCCAAAAGGAATCTGAAGGTTTCAACTTAACTCTTCCTAATCAATGTCAATAACTGGCGAGGAAATAAGTTTCAGAGAAATAGTGAGAATCAAAGGGAGCCACCTGAGGCAGCCTGAAGACTCTGTTATTTAGGATCACCACAATGGTCACCTCCACCCAAGATAATATGCAGGACAGTAGAAGAGGAGCCCAGATTTACCAATGCTTCTTTCAAAACAGCACCAAACTGGAACAAACACTTCGTGAAAGAAACCCAGGTGCTTCTAAATAGCCATTTATCACAGCAACATTGTAATAAAAGAGAGAAGCATCTTCTCCTTCCTCTTTATGCTGTGAAGAAAGGCTGGGTGTGGCACCTTGGATGCCAAAATATCCTTCTATAGCATTGCCCCTGGCCCTGTATCTATTAATCAGTTGGTTGTGTGTGTGTCTATAGGTTTATTCTAATGGAAATAACAGCATATGGAACACAAAACACCTATTCTTTCAGCACTGAAAAAAATTTCACACAGTAACATTTTAAAGTACCAATATAGGCTGTAATGTGGTTCCTGGTTTCTTAGGTTTTTTAAATCACAGACGTATGGACAACTGGTGTGAGACAAACTTCCTCTTCTCGCCTCTCACAAGTGCTTTCAGTAGCCACTGCTTTCATTTCTCAGAAAGTGAGTAAAAAAATATAGCCAAGGATGGAAATGAATTAGATATGATTTAAAGTAGAGATTTCATTTTTTTGGCAAGTACTAAAAAAAAAAAAGTCAAAAATTATAGAGTGTGATGATTTCTTTTTAAAGGAAAACTGAAACTCAGACTCTTATTTAGAATCCCTCCATATTGAAGGGTGTTACAGCAAGACTAACACTGTTTACCAAGATCTGCAGTACCTGTTAATTCATTTATTTTTTCTTAATACTGTCCTGCAGCACATTCATCACTTGTGTATGCAGAATTTGAATGAAATTAAGTATATTTAAAGTTACAATATTTCTACCTACAATTCAATAGCAGTACACAATTTCAAGTTATTAATCTTGTATTTCACATTTCCTTGTTGAAATTTCTATGGATCTCATTCCAGATTTATGCCAGAGATTAATTGCAAAAAGACAGCATAAGTAATTTTCATTTACATATTAATATATCTTGGTTCTTAACCTCATCGTAAATACTATATTCAACATATGTGACTCATGAAGGTACACAGCTAGTAAATTTTCCTGTGGCAAAGTGCATTAAAACTCTTTCTGTATACCTTTCTTTTACAGGCATATTAATAAGACTTTTTACTACTAGTCTGTCAAATACCGCCTCTAGGACTACAGCCATTTCAGGAAAGACGGCACTAATATTATTTCAAAATATTTGCAGTTTTACAAAGCATTAAAGATTATATGAACATTATGTTACAACTTACCGTTTATCTACTTGAAGGAGGATAATTCTCACTTGAGTGGTCCCAACTGGTTGTACTGGATTTAATGGGAACTGGTGCTGGGATGAAACTGAAGGGAACAAAACACCGCATTTTGCTGTAAACTCTGCAACGTGGGTGGGGTTTGGATCAGATCCTATGTACTTCAAGGCAGAAAAACTCTCAATTACCTTTAGAAAAGCAGTTTCTAAGCAAATAAATAAGCAAAAAGCCCGATTTCACAGTAGTCTCGATTGCTGAAAGGTATCTGGTACCCAGTTCCTGATCTGTGCTGAAATGGATCAGGATGCTCCTAGTTCTATAGAATTTCCTGGGGTACCATAACCACCCTGTAGAGCTGTCAAATTAGTCTGTACAAGTCTATAGCCGTATTTTGCCTAGTGCATACAGAAATATCAGGTAACAGAGCGTTGAAGGCCAGACAGCTATACAGTTAACATAAGTACTTATCACCTGTCTATCCATAGGTGGAGACATAGATCTTCCCGGGAGCTGTATGACTTTCGTGACGCAGCTGTGTTTTTGAAACGCAGCGCTAACACATGCTTTCAGTAAACCCCCTCTTCTCCCTTGCTGCTCCTTCCCCTGTAGGAATGACAGATGAGGTAAATGGGTAGCATTGACCGGCTCCCTGTTTCTTCCCAGAATTCACCCCATGGGCTGCCAAGGAAAGTGCCGGTGCTCAGACATGTCAGCCACTGTCCTGGTCCTGTGTCCTGTGTCCCCATCCACCTCCTGCATTTTCTGGCAAAAATAATGTGACAGATTTTTATCATATGCATTTCATATTTTCTTCTTCTTCATCTTTGCAAGGCCTTTTTATGTTTTTCCCAGCCTTAATTCATTCTCCTACCCCTTTTTGGCTGCCCTGCACAGTCAGGTGTTCACAGGTCACCTTGACATCAGCTGACTTTTCCAGCAAGATGATGTTATTTACATAGATATTGGAGGCAAATGCCTTAATAACATTAAATTAGGCAATTACAGTAAAGTTAAAGTCTAAGACGCACGCTAAAAACCCGGAATAATTCAGATGGCTCAACTGAAGCTAATGCATATGGGCTGTTAATCAGTAACGTGACCTCTAAGACTATGAGGGATGGTTGTTGGAAAGAGCTGTCATTCTCTCCTGCTACAGCCTGAAAGAAGCCAGCTCCTACAACCTGGAGTGCTGAATTCAATATCCCTGTACTAACATCCCACTATTACCAGTCCATCTGCATGTGCAGTTGAACTGCTTCATGATCTCACTACGCTAACTCTGCCCCAGAACTGGTTAGTTTGCTTAACGCAGTTTCTGAAAAGGCCAATCACCAAAATTTGAGAACATAAATTGTTAAAAAGTATTCACCTCCTCCAGATACAACACAATAACTGCACATACTTGTCGGTCTCTCACTAGAATAGTAACTCATACAGAACCATACAGAATGTAAATCCTTTTAATAGACAATTGGGGGATTTTGTCCAAGATGGGTATGACATATCTTTGGTATTTGTTCTGGACTGGTGATCTGCTGTTCCTGTCTTCAGTAGGTGGGATGGCTGCTGTTGGGTACATCTTAGAGCAAGTACAATCTATTTCTAGAGCCAAGGTTAGGAGGAAAGTCCAGAAGCCATAAGTGATGGTTACTGCTCATTGTTTTCCACTGAGTCACTGCCACAGATGCACTAGAAAATGATTTCTAGAGACTACAATGTCATCTTTTTGCAGAACTGCCTTCCTTTCTCCCTAAATTTCTCTCTCCAGACTGACTCACTCCCCACGCTTAATGTCTGTACACAGAGGATATTTCATATTTGCAATTTTTTGCCAAGAGCTATTTTTTCCAGAAGTCACATGTATGTGGGATTCTGCCACAAACCCAACCTTTTTAAAACCACTAGTACAAATAATAAACTCTAAAATTAAAATGGGGAGGAGGAGTGAATCTAAAAGTGTGGTCTATTTTAGGTAATGGATCGATGTTTCTATTTTGAAGTAAATTATCTTCCAAATATGATTCTGTTTGTCAGCAAAAGAGCATAATAGCAAGTTGAGTAGATTCTTTTTCAGCAAAGGAAAGGATATGCACATGAGTTTTGGTGACTGCCTGTCCCAAATTTACAGTCAGATGTAAAACCCTTGACCCAGGCTACTAGAAGACTGTAACTCTTTGAAGAAGACAATAGACATTTATAAAGTATCCCACAGATTTGATCTCAAACAACAGATAACATTTATGCAGCAACTTTAAGACAAAAAAGTCTTTCATTTCCTTACAAATTTCCAATTGAAATTAATCCCATTGCTAATAATTTTTTTAAAGTATGTTTAAACAGCTTTTCTAGGGTAAATCAATCAATCACAGCTATATAGTCAACCTCTTTGTGTATCAACCTTTTCACATGCTAGTCAGGATCTTATCCCAAATATTTATTACATAGTAAATAGTATTAATAAAAGGTCCAAGTATCTAAACCGATTGGCTTTATATACAGTTGTGCTGTGTAAAGATAGGTACAGACCCAAGGTTGACAGAAAACATTCTCTGTATTTTATATTAGCCAAGTTTGCTCTACTTAGATGAAGAAAGTGATGGCAACTGTTCCACTCTTACATGAATAAATGGAAAATTATTTTACATAGTGGGGTAAAAATAGCAAAAATCGAGATAAAAACTAGTGAAGTTTATGCAGAGGTACCTGTGGTGGACAACACACAAACCGAGATGCTTAATAACAATAATTCTAATAATTTTAGAACAAAACTCCTGCAATGTTTATGCTGCTGACACACATGAAAAATATAGAAAATGACAAGATGGCTTCTGCAGAGACAATAAATGTTTGCAGTAGTGTTATCCATCATCTTTCATATATACATCATCTGTTTGTGACATACTTTTCCAGGATGCACCCATGTTAAAATGATATATTTATGTAGATTAAATGATTCCTGTTTTGCCATCAGCTCATTACCTCCTTTTTCAGCTGAGCCAGTGTTGTTGCAAAATCTGATTGGAAAGGAGTTATTTTCATCTGTGGCCACATGGTGCCTGTGACCATGGAAATTCCAAATAGTTTCTGCTATTTCGATGGTTAAAGGAGAATAATCCATTGTTTTACCTATCTTCAATCTCTTTTCCTCATCTGCCTGAAAGTTCCTGCAGGAGATGCCTGTTTTCACTCTAAAGTAGATGGAAATGTTAGAGCACATCCTCCCAAGGGGGTGTCTGTCCTGGTTCTGGGTACTTAAAAGTGGCAGGTTGAGGTTTCCTTTCCTTACAGGTGTAACAAACACAGAGCTGTGGCTAGGGAGAGGCTGGACAGACTGCCTCACTGAGAGACAGCTGGAGAGCCCAAGGGCAGAATGTGGTTACTGAGAGTCCTCTGGTGACTTCGCATCAGTGAGAGTTTCCCAGGGGTGCGTCACCACAGCCCTCCTGTGCCTCATTCTCTTCCAATCACTTGCTCCTTCAGCTTCTGCCACCTCCATCTCCCCACTCCAGGCTACCTTGACTCCAGATGACTATGACTTCTGTTGCTGCTTTGCGTTTGGCCTGACTGGTACAGACAGGTTACAAGAGGAAGCCACAAGAAAGCTGTACATTCCTACCGACTCTTGATTTTTACCTATGTGGCAAACCAGAGCCTTTCCCAATATCTGGGCCAAGATCAGAACTTGGGATGAGTCTAAGCCTAGGCTAGTTTGGAGAGTATGTCCTAGCTTGAGTAAAGCAGAGAAGCACTAACAAAATTACAACATTAAGAATTACTTAAAATTAAGTAAAAAGTCTTCCTATTTGCCTTATGCAAATAGTGCAATCTGAAACTGAATGCAGCTCAAGGAATTGGGGCTAGTTGTTTTTTAACGTGGTTAACTCAATCTGTCTATGATTATGTGTTGGTTTTGTAGCTACTGAAGAAATAACTGAAAGTGTTTATGATGTTCTCTGGAAGCCTCATAAAATTAAAACATTATGCTTCCAGAAAACACTGGTAAATTGGCTTTGCTGTCATTAGAAAATAATTTTTTGTGTTGTTTGCAATCTGATATACTTGCAACTTATCTCTTCTTCATAATAATTGTTCTTTTTTCCACCTCAGTAAGCTAACAGAAGGATCTGGGTTCTGAGCTCATCATTCCCCCTTCATTCACTGTTCCTTTCAACCAGGCATGCAGAAAAATAACTCTTGTTAAATACCAAAGTACCGGAACCTATCTTTTCAATGCTGAAAAGGAAAACCATTAGCTTTTTTAATTTAAAAAGCCACACTTGTTATTCTTCCCCTTCAAGCCTAATCACACACATTGAAGGTGTCTGACAGCCACACGTGACATTGCTTAGTCTCTTGAAACTTGCACTTCTTGATAGCTTTAATATCCCTTTAAATAACTGCTACTTGTAACCTTCCTTTAAAAGGGAAAACTGCCCATTTTTTTAACAGTACTTCATTAGTGCAAAATTAATCTTTTTGGATCTGAAAGAGCTGTCTATTTATAAACC
>KZ506379.1:224190-236643 GCA_002844005.1 Limosa lapponica baueri
GGACTGCTGAGTATTAGAGCAAGAAGAGAAGGAGAAAGGACTGTGTGGTCACCGCCAGTGACTACAGAAGAGAGACTTGCAAGGAGGCCCTCTGAGCACAGGAGGAGCAAGACCACCCCTTCTCGGGGGGCAGCGAGGCCTTAGAAAAGCCCAGAGGCTTATGGAAACACACCCTGGAGAAATTCATCCTCTGTTTTTTTCAAACGTGTCACTGTTTACTTGTGCAAATATTGCCAGGAATAATACTGATGAGAAGGAAGAGAGATGAAATACAGTGAAAACAGATTGTCTTTGTAAAATCACTGGAACAGTATTAACCTGGACAAGTATAAGAACAAAAAACAAAAAAAACCCCACTGCATATGTTCAGCACATGTTTTTCTATTTCTTAATATATTGCTGCTTTCTGACAAGTTTCATGTATTTAATATTTTTTGTTGTTTCAAGGCTACCTAATACTATCTGACTTAAATTCTGGCATTTAAATCTAGCGTTCACTTATTAAATCAAACACTTTGAATGTCCTGAAAAGAATAATTTGTTTTTATAGCACTAAATAAAACCTATATATTTTTAATAGAAAATACATTACCCCTAGGTTTGGTAAAATAGCAACACTTAAATAGTGACTTTCTATACACTCTGCATGTCATAAAAGCAGTTTTATTAACAAAATGTTATTTAAAAATAAAATAAAAAGCCAATTATTACATTATGAAAATATAAACATATTGATTGAGCTAAAACTATGTTCTGTAAAGTAAGACTAGTGCGTGTTGTCTGTTTTGTCCAGCTTTAATAACTTTAATGTTCAAGACCAGGCTGGATGGGGCTTTGAGCAACCTGGTCTAGAGGGAGGTGTCCCTGCTCATGGCAGGGGGGTTGGAACTTGATGATCTTTAACGTCCCTTTTAACTCGAACTGTTCTATGATTCTATAAAAATAGTAACAAATGATTATATGATTTTGAAGATCCACAGTATGTATGCTGCAGTTGTACCCCTGGTAATATGTATGTGTTTTTAATGAACAACAGAAAGATTTCAATAAAATTCTGATGCAAAATGGGAATTATACATAAAAAGGTGCTATAAAAAAAAGCTATTGCATTATTAATTAAAAAATGGAAGTAATAAATTAAATAGAAGAATGAATACTACAATCAGTGTACTTTTTACTATTAAATTAATTAATAAATACTAGAAGTAGCTTAAGCCTTCCTTAGTGTTCCAGTTGTGTTTCAACCACATATTACTCTATTACCAGTGGTACAACTGCAGCGAATGAAGACTTGAATAATGTTACCTTTCGGTTTTTGCCTACATCAGTAATTGTAGCAACACTGTTAACCACAGTTTGCAGAACCTTACTGATAGGTATTTTCACTGCCCTTGCTTGCAAGACAGACTGTTGAGCTTCGAGGGGGTGGTTTCACAGCTCCAGTAAGCTGAATTAACACCCCACCAGGGCTGATGCACTGCTCCCTGCCCTTCCCACCCTTCCTTTCTGCCCCAGCACTAACCACTCACTCCTGCTGTTTGCAGCGTGCCAGCTCCGGAGCTAATGAGATACTTCTGGGAGCCAGTTTCTAAAACACTAAAAACTAAACACTAAACAGCAGAAATCAAACCCCGTAACTCAGCAGTGAGTTAGATCAACCTACAGCAAAGCCTGCCTACTGTCACAGCTGGAACAAGGAAGGATGGGGGCTTGAGGGGACAGGAACATGTGGGTGAAGAAGAGCGGGAGCAAGGGCCTACAGAGTAAAGTTTTCTTGGTCACTGAGATCACTTTCATTCACTGCTGACTCTAGTGTGATCTTTCACTAATAGTAAATTTCTGCTAAAAAGATCAGTAGGCAGGGAAGTTTGTTCATGCTAAAGGGATACTTTCAGTGGTTCTTTCCTGGAGTGTGTTCAGTATCTGCTGCTGAGTCACAACCCAGACACATTCTTCAGATTTGGGCGTCTTCTTTTGGTGAACTAGACGACCAGACACTTGGGCTATCACCAACCTTGACAGGTTCTCCCCAAACTCCAGGAACAGCTAATGGTACCAGCATCCTCTCCCTAGAAGTCAAATAGAAGAATGTGGCAATGATGGTCCTTAACTTGTGTGTGTTGCTGGGAGGTACTGGGCTGATCAAGAACTGTTCTTTTTTTTTTTTCTCAAAAACAAATAATAGTGTCTGTATTAAAATAAAAAAAAAAAAAAAAGCTGACTGTCTTTAGACCTAAAGAAGAGCGTCCTGAACCAGCGATTCGCACAATCCACAGAAGCTCTCCAGGGAATGTTACTGTGTTGCATCAGTTAAAGTAGCATTAACCTCTCCTTGTAAATACCTGTATCAGCAACATGATAGAAGATCAGCTTTCAAAAATGTTTTGAGAAGTAATGGTAATTGTTTCATCTATATCGCTCATTTGTAGGTTTATCCGCATATTGAAATTCCGCATGTATGAAATTCAAATTATGTCCTTTTAAATCCCTATGAGGCTATCACATGTCCTGACGCTGCTGGTGTACCATGTCTCATGCAGAGTCCTTGCTGAGGTGCCCCTCACTCTGGGCTTAATTCTTTGTTATGTGTAACTTTAGCAAACTCTGCCCCACGTGGCCTAGGAAGGTCAGACTAATTTCTCCAGCTTGTGCTCTCTGATCAAGTTTCCCCTCCTAGAACATCAGCCAACTTGTCCTTATAGACAAGTTGAAGTGAAAACCACTGCGGATAAAGGTGGGGTTTGGGCTCCAAACCTGAGCTGCAGTAACAGCCATCAGGTACTGGTGTGGCTTATGCTGCCAGCAAAGGCAGCTGAAGGGTCCAAACACAACATGCATCTCTTTCCAGCTGTACTACAAGTACAGTCCCACAGTACTTCTAGCTATACAAGTAGCTATACAAGCTATACAAATAGGCTGAGCCTATTATGGAGGGAGAGAAGAAGAAAGGACCTCACAATAGCAAGGGAAATTGGTGCAGAGGTATTCTGTTAACCCCACGGTGAAGGAATGGTTTCTCATCTCTTGTAGCTGATCTCCACTGCTGTTGAAAGGTGCAATTCCAGTCTCTGCCAGGCCACACCTTCCCACCTTCCCTTTGTGTTGGGGCTGTGCTGCTTTGACAGCACAGGCAGATCAAACAGCTTGCTGACCTAGCTGAGAAAATACCTTTTTTGTGGTTGTTTCTTCCAGCTGGGTTAAGTGAGCTGCTCTGAGTCACTGCATGGCCACACAAGCACCGGCACTACCACAAGGGAGTCAGTGGTGACACACACCAGGGCAAGAAGGAGAATAGTTCTTTTTGGAAGAGCATCATCTCAAATTGGCTAAAGACAGTTGTGAAACCACACAGCTGAATATGAACCCGGTGCAGGTAAGTACACGGCTGTGAATCAGCACATAAAACTAAATGCCAAACCCAGAAGACTTTAATTAGGCTACTGTTAATGTAGCACTGCAGTTGGTAATGACTAGTGCTGCAATGACCAGAGAGATCAGTATAGTTCACTCTGATTTGCAATACCATGGCTTTTCTGACTACGACAGCATTGTCAAGAACAAGCAAACTGAGAGAAAGCACAAATGTTAAATGTTTGTGAAGTCCTTCTGTTACTAACAAGGGCAGATTAAAAAGTCTAGCAAAGCTAGAATAATTTTTAAGTAAGAGTTGAAATTACGGAATCCCAAATATGTCCTCTGATACAGGACAGCAGAAGGGATCAAACTGGCATCAAGCTCCACTGGTCTGGTTTTCTGCTTGTAGAGATGCTTCCTGGTTTGTTGTATTTGAGGTTGGCCATCTCAGCTTTACGGAGAGACTCTGCAGGAACACAAAGCATATGCTGGCCACACGAAACAGAAGGTGTCAGGTTTGACTTTGGTTGTCCCTGTTGTTCCCTTTCTCACTCTCTGTTCGAAGCAGAAAAAATAAGTAGGATCAGCATAGGCATGGGGACCAGAGAATTCTAGCTACAGTATACTTTGTTGTCAGACTGACAAAATATTTTAGCCACTCGGAGCTAGATCTTCCACTTGCATCACAGTGTGATGACAGCAGACACTGCACAGGTGTTTTCTGCCTTTACCTCTCCCTAGTGATTAAACACACGCATTCCCACAGAGGGAGACTTAATGGCACCCAAAGAGTTGGACTCTCCACGCCTGCTCTTTAGTCATCCCAGCCAGGCAGCAGAGCAGTGCGTACTCCTGTGAGGTGCTCTTGTGAAGTCTGGGGGCAGACTTTACTCCAATGAGAACATCTTCCATTTTTTGTATATGCAAAATATACACTTTAAAACAGAAAGCTTATATCTCTTTCTCTTAATTACCTTTTCATTATTATTTGTCAAGTAGGTAAAGAGAGAAATTATTTCCATATTATATTTTATATCAAGCTTAGTCACTTGCTTGGCAAGTTTAATGTTTCATTGTAGAAAAAAATACCAAAATACGAAAGGTATCTTTCACTGTCTAGTAACTGAATTTCACAGTGCTCATACATTTGTCATTGCAAATATGTATTTCAGCAGGAAACCACACGAGATGAATTAGATTTCCTGTTCAGCTTAGAGAGTAGCAGAAGGCTATTGATGCATCTGGCTGGTTCAGAGCTGTTATCTACCGTTACAGGAGATACAACTCTGACGTTAAAACTCTTCAGTTCTTCTTCATCTGAAGACTAACACGAGTGGGCTACACGGTGTCAATTTGGTTCTGTCCACTTCTGTCAGCTGCTTGTTGCAACATGCAGCTACTGAGGGAGCAAAGTACAATAAATTTGCAGTTTAGGAAAGCTGCCTTTGATGTCAGGCAACTGTGCCTGTGCTCTAAAATAAAAATGTAAAAATACAGCTATAAATTAAAGTGCTCTTCTAAGTCAGATGGAGAGCTGCTCATGGTCACATTCTTTTGCCAAGCAGAAGGAGTTGAACTCGCCTATTTCTTAGCCACAGCATCTTACAGCACCACATAATTCCAAGTAGTATCCACATTCTCTCACATAATAACTAAAACTTGATGAAAAGAGAAGACTTTTGTTATGATTTAGAATGCGACTTTTTAACACTTTGGAGGTGAATCTCAGCAATCTGCATGAAGCTCTTTATAAAACAGAAAGCACTTTTTACATGACCATCAGAATTCAACTAAAAAACAATTTTAAAAATACTGGAACAAAATTATGAAAGACATCATTTTCTTCTCTGGTTTGTTTTTTTTCCTTAAATTCCTTAATTTTTCCTTAAAACAGAATAAAGAACAGATTCAAGTAATCATTGGACCTTCCATAATCCCTAACATCAAATGGAGGTAGCTTTGCTTACAAGGCTAACAGTAAACGGATGCTTTCCAGAGAGGTTTAAATTTCACTAGCAAAAATCAGTTACATTTGAAAGGTTCCAACGGTATTTTTTATGTTTTTTAGTATCTGGAGTCCCACCTGTGGCAGAAGAGCTATTCTGTGCTCGCTTGTGTGATAAAGCTCACCTGTGTGTGATAAAGCTCACCTGCACACCCACAAAGATGCTCAGACAGCAGCAGGAGGAGGAACCCAAATAACACCCTTCTAGGCTACCCTCAGGCCCATCAGCCCACTGAAGGCCTACCTCCACAAGCCCAGAGGAGCACAGGGACGCAGAGTGGCAGGCAGGAACCTGAATCAAGGCACTGAGGAACAAACACCTTGTCCAGGCCCCACCATGGGCTGTCCCAGCAGAGCCTCAGCCCCAAGGTCTACGTGAAAAACCCATCATGACAAGGTACTGTGAGTGAGTAGCTTTCTGGATCACCTTTTGAACCAAAGCAAGGTTGCTCCCCAGGGATGCAGGAGAAAAGCGGTTTGGGATTATACAGGACCTACTACAGAATATTTAGGGGAGGAACCAAAGGTGGGAAAAGGGAGGCTTAGGTGATTTGGAAAGGAATGAGAGTGGGAAAATAGAGGGATAAGAGGATAAAAAGGGCTGGTTGTGTGCAAATAGTGTGTATCTCAGTATTTCTGTATCTCACTACCAGTATCCTAACGTTTTGTTCACCTTTTTAACTCTCTTTGCCCATTGACCTGTTGCCAGTCAACTTTCAAATAAACAATTTGGCAACCAGCATTTTAAAATAATGTATTTTTGGTAAAGAAAATTAATAAGCATTTTAATAGCTTCTTATAATAATTTGGCAATATTTAGGAGGAGAAGTCTGTTAAAGTTACAAAGAATACTAATACACTAGTCATACAATTTTCCTTCTGCTAAGTTATTCTACTTTATTCTTTTCTGTCTTGTAAATTTTGTTTTTAACAATGTTTACCTAATTCACCTCTTCTCACACCAAGAGTCAAATATTCATTTTAAGCACAGAGTTGTCATTTCTGTATTCACTCATTATCTAAATATTTACCTCAGAAATTTTCTGTGGTCTGGTTCTAAAATTAAAATGTTCATAACACCCCATTGCCATCGCTGTCTTTGAGAATTCATGGAAGATGGGTGAGATTGAATAGAAGAGAATATAATATTATCTTCAGAAAGAAAGGAGGAATCAGCAGTCAACGTAATTCCAGCATCAAGAACAATACTCTAATAAATTACTAAACAGCTACATTAAAAGCACCTGGAGGGTCAGTGAAAAAGAAACAGCCAGCAAAGATTTGTTGCAAACAAAAGTTTGTTAAACTCCTGTATTTTCCTTCTTTAACAGGGTATCTGGGCTGCAGTGCAAGAGTCAGTAGAACTGATGTGTATTGACTTTAGGGAATCTTTGGGAACTATGTTACATGACATTCTCATAGTGTACAGACATATTTTATTCTGGGCTAAATTACTACACAGTAGGTGCACAATTGCTTGCAGAAAATACCGCAGGACTTATCAATATTGTTTTTTCAAAAAGGATATATAATACAGAATTCTGCTGGGGTCTAGCCAAGATTTGACACAATGCAACATTTTCATTCATGACTTGTTTGGTGGAATGGAGAGCATACTTACAAGATTTGCACGTGATGCCAAAGCAGAAGGGGCCGCAAAGGAACTGAAGGATTAGAATTCAACATGACTTTGATAAATGGGAGAAGTGGTCTGTAATCAATAAGATGAAACTCAATAAACACAAGCACCAAGTGCTATATTGAAGCAAGAAAAAATCAAATGCATAAATACAAAATGAAGAATAGCAGCAGCACTGTAGAAAGAGGCCTGGGTGTTACAGTAAACCACATATTGAATATGAGTCAACAATATGATGCTGATGCAAAAATAGAAAAACTCATCCTGGGACACTTTAATAGATGTATCATATGCAAGACAGGGTTAGTAATTGTTTTTCTTAACTCACCTCTGAGAAGTGTTAGTTTGGTGTACTTTAATAGGATAGTACAAAAAGAAGTTAAAAAAAAAAAAGATGGAGAATAATTGAAAAAGGGAAAGGATATATTTGCTCTAAAAAATAAAGGTTGATGGTGGGTGTGATATGATAACAACCTTCCAACAAGTAGAAGGTTCTCGTAAACAGGGATCCCATTGATTATTCCTCATGACACTGAGGACACAACAAAACTGAACTTGCTTCAGTTGCAGCAGGAAAGGTTTAGGCTAAGACAGGAAAAACTTCTAACTCTGAGGAGAGCTATGGACAGAAATAGGTCACCTAAAGATGTGGTATAACCTACACCATTCAGCTTTCTAAGAAGCAGCTAGAAAAATACTCATCTGTTCCTTGGGGCGAGAGAAAAAAAGGCATGAGCTCCTGCAGGTTTTTTCATTCTAGCTACTGTTGTTACAGTATCAAAGAAACAGAAACTAGTAAACTTAAATTAGCTTTTTTATTGTAATACTAAATATGTTCATGCCAGTTTCTGACAGTGACTTTCCTTTCTTATCTGCAAAAAGAAATTCACGCCCTGGCAGTCTGCTCCTTCTAAGTAGTAACATCTGCAGAGAGGTTTGGTCTGCTGCTGGCTTTGATCCATTCTCTCTCAACAGCTTAATGCACCTCTTGATGCCTGCAGGTCTTTGATTCCAAATATTTATCTCCTTTTGGATTTATTTCTGGCCACTTGAATTTTACGTTTCCCCACAGAGCCCCTCTGATACACACATCGGCTACAGAATTCAGCTGCTACTGTTCATGATGCTCCCTCCTGGCACTACTGGGGCCGCCGTTAATTCTTGGTAGGTTTATTCATTACTTGAGTAAGTTATCTAATGCAGTTTGTTTGTTGTTTTTACCATTCTGCTGTGGTGTGCTTAAATAGTTACCAAGTTCATTTAAGGATTTTATTTTCTTAAATGTTTTGCCTATGGTTTCACGGCTTTATTCCTTTGGACACTTTCTGCAGTTAAGATCACCACACTAATCTTCACTATCTTGCAGCTACTGTGACAGAGGGAGTCAGCTGTAATTACTTCTTAAATCAGATCTCGTTTGTTACTTAGGCCTAAATCTCTTGTGCACCAGCAAAGCTACCTGCTGCTTAAAGCAGTCATTTGTAGTTGCTACTCTTAGCTGTATCTTTCAGTGGCATTTGAGCCACTAATCCTGGGTACTTGAAACAATCTGTTACTACTAGTTTACTTCCATTTGTACCCTTCTTGGTGCAATTCTTTTAAAAGAGTCATTCTTCCACCTCAAAATGCACCGAGATTCGGATCCACATAAAAATGGAGTCTATGGCTCATGTTCTCAGATCTTTCACCTCAGAAACTTCATTGAAGTAAAACTGAATCATATTGAAGAGTCAAGACTAGAAATATATTTGAGGCTATGGAATGTGCTTGTTTTGTTGGGGTTTTTTTTCCCACTTACAGTTCAGGGGTAAAAATTCTACATCGCATTCTCCCATACACCTGCTGTACTTGTAGACTTGAATTTCCAGGTATATTAATGGATATTCTCAAACAAGAACTGCTGTTATTGACATATCTCTCATGCAACATTTTTTTTTCCATTTATTAATACAAGATTTGTGTAGAACTGGGTCACTGGTAGCATGTAAAAAAATTGGGTCACAAATTGGAAATTATGCAGAGCATAGGATATCCTGCCTATGCTTCTGTGCATTTTAGGCATGTTAACTTTAGTACTTAGATGGTACTGCATCCCACTTTCCATCCTCTGGCACTTTGTAAGCTGCCAGCCCTGTTTCACTGCAGGGAGTAGGGGAGAGGGATCACGCTTCTGTCTCTGAAGCAGACAACAGCTTAAAAAAAAAGCTCATATAAAATACCACGGGACTGTCACCACGGTCCCATCAGAGCCTCTCTGTTTTTGCAAGCTGAACTGAGCAAGAAGCACATATCTGGGCACAGCAGCAGTAGTTTCAGTGGCAGCGCAGACACATGCAGACTTCCTGAGCCAGAAGCGTTGTTTCCTGCACACAATAGGCCACATGAAATGAGACTGCAAAGTTGGAGTGACATCAGGCACGACTTTCTGTGTAGTCAGGTATTGTCACTGATGACAAAGACAGGATCGCTCTGAGCGTGGTGCCTGGCTCTGTGAGAAGAGTTCCGCAAACGCAGGTGGGGCGGCTCAGCAGCAAAATAAGATTTCCAGAATGAGAAGTACAATATTAATGGTAGATGTGTGATAAGTTCAGCCCTTATTTGGTGAGTCAATGACCAGTATAAGCATGTTGTTGAACAAGTAGAGGAGGATAACTAATCAATCATACTTCCACTATATTAGTGCTCTGGCAGTGTGTTGGGGCAAGCAAGGTTATTTAGGAAACTAAAACAACCATTTCAATAAGAAGTGGTAGCAGACTTTTCTTGGATACTTTCTCAGCTGCAACGTGGTCAATGGAGGGGAAAAAATACTCTCCACGTATTCAGGTCTGCACGCTCGAGATCAAAAGGAAGTAGTAATTGTGTTGTAAGTGTTGAGGGATATTAATTGTTTTGCATAAATAAGTAAGTTTTAAGTAGACTAAATTACTTAGGATTATAATTTGGTGTGATTTGTGCTGCTTGCTTAGCTCTGCTTTGCATGAGTAGCTAGATTTGCTGAAGCCTTTAGGCTGTGAGAAAGCTATTCCTCTCAGTATTTTTCCTAGTAGATGGTACAGTATTGTTTAATCTTTTAGCATGGGAAAGTACTGGATATCATACTGATGTTTTGGTAGTGTTTCTCTCAAGTCCAGGACTTTTTGGTTCCTCATGTTCTGCCAACAAGGATAGGTGCACAAGGAATGTAAACCAGAAGATACAGAGGCTTCAACCCTTGATGTAAACTGCAAACCAACAAGATAAGAGCTTGCCTGCCTGGACACAGAAAAAATCCACTTAGATGTTAGAAGACCCCAGACCACAAATCACCATTGGACCAAAAGACACATGGGCAGCACGTGAAGGACAGGTGTATGGATCACAAGAGTATAGTTGCCCAGCGATTGCTTTGTTCAGGGTCCCTCTCTTTAGAGGCCCCCAGCCCACGCTATTCTTGCTACTGTACCTCCCAATTAAATTAATTATTTTATGAAATCCAATGCCTGGGACTCTGCTGTGGGAAACCTAAAGTTGAGCCTGAAGAAGGAGGAAGTGTGCCCAGGAGTGTGTGCGTGTGTGTGTGTGACACCATGAATGGTGAGTGAGCGCTCGGGCAGCAGCTTCTCCTTTAGGGGTGAGCTGTTGCAGACAACCATGGAAGACAAAGCCAATGTCAGGTGATTCAGCAAGGTGTGTGATGTCTGGGTCTCCCACCCAGACTCTCCCAGCCATGCTGACAAATGCAGGCTACGATCCCCCCAAGTTCCCAGCATGCTGAGATCAACAGACTGACCCACCAAGAGCCACGGGTGACTGTCCCTGCACCCCGACATCCAAGCTCATGAGCTCATCCCTTGGCAATTTCCACTGAGACCTTCTCAATTACTGCTTAAGTTGCTGGCAAATGGTAGCTGAATGTGTGTGCTTGTCTAGCTCAAAGAAAAATCATTGATCTTCTGTCAGACTTGATTCTAACCACTGCCTTCCTACAATTTTTTTACATATTTAACAGTATCTATCTCCTAATCCTGAGGATGTGCATCCCAAGGTTTTTCCTTCCCTGCTTAAGTTAGCACTGATGATGGTAGGTTATGTCACGTATTTGGCAGCGGGGGCTCTCTGGCTTGGGAGAAAGGAGAAGGCAAGATATCTGCAGAGACTTAAATCTGTCAGAAGTTAAGGACAGGAGAAGAGAAACCAAAAATGCTAAATAATGACAAGTAAAGTAGCCCCTTGAGTTCAAACAGACTTTGGGGAAGACTTTATTTCAGTTTTCAAATTTGCAATAGGTCAGGCACAGAAAAGTGTACAGAAGAGAATGATCACTCCCTTAAGGTATGCACATCACTTTCATGGTGGGTGATGTGATTCTGGGTGGTGAAAAAGGACATCTTTGACTAAGCCAGAAGCAGCTCATCAATGAATATCCTGAAACTGATGTGCCTGCTGTGTCCTTGGACGTGCTGGATCACGGCTGTGACAAGGAATGAAGGCCGATGTCAGGTATGAATAGTAATGTCAGGTGAATTCCACTTTTCTACCCTAAGCTAAAAGCTCACTTTTACAGTGTCTGACGCAATGTCACCCAGTGGTCGGGGTTGATACAGTAAAGCGGTGGGGAGTGTATGGGCCCTATCTAGACTCACATTATTGCATAAATTCTGTTTGGAATAAAGAAATTCTTGATTCAGTGTCTGCGACAGACCTGTTTTCTCATAATTACCACCACATAGTTATGACATGAGAAAATCCTAGGAGAACATCAGGTGAGTGAGAACAAGGTGCAATGGACACAGATGTGGTAGAAGGGAAGGGGAGCTTTGTGCTTCAGGCTTGGACAAGTTAGGGACATGGCAGGCAGAACTGGAGCATTCATTTTTACTGTTGGGTCTTTCTGGAGGCAGAATTCTTAACCCAGTCCCCCAGGCTGATGTATTTGCAAAAAAACGACACTACAGAAGAATTCATTCCTTGAGTTCCCATGGTGTTTTTGATAGATGTTTTCCCCAGAATCCAATCAGGTCACATACCTCTGACTTGGTCCACTTGGGATCATGTGGAACAATGCCTAGGGAGTGTGCTTGCCAAGTACACGATTTCCACTGTGGCTCTGGTCCAGGCTCTGTCTGATCAGTAATGCTCTGCCGTCACCGAATTCTTCGAAGCTGCTGGTGTTGGAGCCAAGACAGTTTACAACAAAACACCAGATTCCAGCAAAAGCCCAAATAAAAGAAGAAAAATATGTACCCAAACCTGCATATACACAAGGAAAGCAATTCCTTGGAAACCCTTGGGTACCTTGACAAAGCAGCATCAAGAGCAGAAAGGGAGCATGAAAGAATTGGCAAAAGAGTCTTTGGGCTGGCGAAGAAGGTTCGTTCAGAAATGCTGACACCTGATACCTGACCTTGCATAACGCTGCCAGATAAAAATTATTCCTTCATTTCTTTATTTATATATTCTCACCCCAACCTCC
>KZ506380.1:0-23573 GCA_002844005.1 Limosa lapponica baueri
CGGACGGGGGTGGCCTCGCCACCAACGACAGCAAACTTAACGACACCTTAAGCTACAGGCAGGGGGGCTGTGCTGCAGGGCGCGGTTTTAAGCCCCGCAGGGCAACGGGAGGTCTTTCAGGACGGACGCCGAGCGGGTCGCCCTGCCTGCTGGGAAGGAATGGCGTCCCGTGGCCGCGTCGCAAGGGAGACGCCAGAGGTGCCGCCACAGCACATCTCCCACCACCGACCTGGATGTCGACTGGCGAAACCAACACCCGCAAACGGTCAGTAACGCGTGGCGGTGTGCCCAGTGGAAGGGATGCCGTCCCCGGGTAAAACGCCCTGTGTGAGGGGCTTCCGTCCCACCCCGAGGTCCAGCGGTGCCGACGCCGCGCACGGAGGAGCTTACGAGGCGGTAGGTGCGACCCCGCTATAAAAACGGTGAGAAACCGTGTCCGGGCCGGGCCCAGGCGCAGCTCTGCACGCTGACCTGGCCTGGGGGAGCGATGGCGTCACAGGGGGACGAGTCAGAAAAGCAAGAGGGCAGTAAGAGGAACGGGGGTGCCGGGAGGAGGAGGCCTGTCCGACGGGGAACATCCCCGTCTAGCAGCACAGGCACCACCGGTGGGATTCTCGCTGAAGAGGCACAGCCGCAGAAACCACCGCTGCCGTGCTGTGTTGAAAGCTGTGCGCTGTTTCAAACCGGCGATCGTTACCTGCCAGTCAGGATTAGGTCAGGTGCTGCCCCAGAACAGTTTAAAAACAAGCAGGTGCGAGAATGCTGACCAGCTTGGGCTGTGGCAGGGGCGGCTGCAGGGGAGCTGGGTTTCCCCAGGCCGTGGTGGGCAAGGTGCCCGGCTGTGCACGTCGTCTGGCCGCTCCCCAGAGGGCTGTTGGGTGCACACCCAGGTGCACACTCGCACAGGTATTTCACATGTCTGTTAATTACGTGTGCCCCATTGAGGGAAACAGCTGCACGATTCTAAGCATCCGTTTATATGGTTAAAATATGAGAGAAAAGCATACTTACTTGCCTGGGGTGCTGTGCAGTTTAAAAATATTAATTAGAACTATGATCCTCATTTGCCCATAAGCTCATGAGTGTAATTTTAAACACGCAGCTCAGTTAAACAAATACTTTAAAACGTGTCTACAATAAAACCATTCCACAGAGCTACTCTCACGGCACCGCATCTTGTGTAAAATTAATCCACTCAGCAGAAAGTTTCGGAGTCAGGGAAATAGAGAAAAAGACCAAATTAAAGCAGATGAGAAAGAAAAGGCAGAGGTGGATGAGAAGATGCCAGGCTGAAACTCTTCCAGGGCCATGGGGACGGCAGGCGCTTTCTGGAGCGGGTCGCACAGGGTGTAGGGGCACATCACAGGCCGAGCAGGGACTCGGGTTCCCTTCTGCTGATTCTTCCTCCTTAGGGAAAAGCTGCGGCCGAGGGGAGGGAGGGCCCATGCCTGAGCGCCCGGAACCGCCACGGGTCACCAAAGGACATTTCTCAGCGCGCCCAGGTACTGCTTCCTGCCTTTTTATTTCTGCAGCTCAGAGTGTGGCTACAGTCACATCTTGGGGGTTTGGGTGATCCTTGTCCTCACCGAGCTACAGACTCGGGCCTTGTCTTAGCAGGCCTTTGATGGAATTATAGTAATTGTAATTCACATTTGTCTGTCACTCTGCATCTTAATGGATGCCTAATGGATGATGGGCCCCAGGATCAATAGTATCGCGTCTTGTCTACTCGGGATGAGAGAACTGGATGTTAAAATAAATACTTCTACTATGCTAAAGATGCACAAACAATAAGCAGATCAATACAAACAGGGTTTACCTCGGGTGAGGCGGCCCCGCGCCCACGCAGGGGACCAGGCTGCTCTGCGGACACAGCTTCACGTGTCTGGGCGCTTTTTAAGTAGCATAATAAATCACAGAACGTTTTCCACAACTAAATTCTTCCTAATCTAACCAGACAATTCTTAAACCTTTAATGGGCCCATGATGGTAAAATCATTTTGTCTGGGTTTTTGAGCAGTAATCTTCAAATTGCAGGTCTGTAACAGCAATAATGGAACGTGTCATAAAAGAGTTTTTCCTCAGTGAGTCTAGTATTGTAATAAAATAATGTACCTAGTCAACTTTACATTTCACATTAACCCTTTTTATTATAATTATGAGCAAAGTGCATCTCTCACTTCCATTAAATAATGTCCTTGCATCTCACTGACGCAGCAGACTTCACAGGACTGGAAGCAAAGCGACAGATGCACAGTCTTTTTTAGCAGACTCTGTCCGTGTCTCTAACTTGTTGTTAAGATAAAACCTACTGAGTTTGGGAATTACTCTTATGCTTCAGTGTTTATGTAAGACAAACTTAAAATTCTGAGTCTTGGTTTCCAGTCACACACTTTTGTGTTCACAGAAACATACGCACAAATTAGGAAATTACCTATGAAATTACATATGCATATGCTCCAGCATCTACCAACACAGGGCACTTCCCAATCCTCTTACAGCATCCACACAAACACCTTGCAGACATCACCAGCAGCTCCCATTCCAGGTACTCTGCTTCAGAAAGATGTGCAGAGCCTTTTAAAAGTACTTTTAAAGAGTTGCACCAAGCTAAACCGTCGCTGCAAGCCAAGGGCCAAGCCTTCATCTCCCATCTCAGAACATGGGATACGGAGATGGTTCTAGGAAACTTCATTAGTAGAAGTGACAGATTATATATACTGGAGCTACAGGCACTTTCATTCATTTTAATGCTTTTGGCAGAATTGGATCACAAAAAGGTCATGTAACACCACCAAAATAAAGTTCTCAAAGTTTCACTGAGTGTAATCAAAGTTATTTTTTAAAGTTATTTTTTAAAAGATGCACTAAAGAGATTAAGACATCATAAAACGATACAGCAATGTTGACAAAGAGGTTATGGATTTCATCAATATTAGTACTAAAAATGTTAAAATAATTTGGAACCTTCTCTTGTCTGTGTGTGTAATCTCTGTTTTAGTTTGACTACATATAATTTTATTACATTTTCCACATCAGTTCCCATGTAATTTTTGTAATCGTAAAAGCTCATGCTTTTTTTACAAGCATCTCTTTCTTTGGATTAATTTGGCTGAGATCTCTTTAAGTGAAGACTATAATTTTACCTGTCCCACAAGTTTTTTCTCTGCATTTATCTCTTTTTCACCATAAAGCGGGTCCAATGCAAAGGCAGCGCGTGCGGAGTCATGGAGAGAAGGAAGCCGCAATCCCGTGTATTTTAATCACCGCTGTTCTCTTTTGAGACCTGGCGTTAAAGGAAAGTTGGTCAGAAAACATGTGGTGTGGTAACGTGCACTATTTGTCCCAGTCTCACATGGTTTGGTGCTAGTTTTGTTTTCACAAGGGGTGGTATTGCAGCACCACACAACACGATCTGGCTGGATTTAATAAGGTTTACGTTTAGTGACAACTGCACTCTCCCTGAAAGTGAAGGAAATTCCCGAGGGTACTCGCTGCTCTGACTTTTAACGCTATTCCTGTCCTGATCCATTATAAATCATTACTAAACTCCGCAGTAAACTATTTTCCTTACTCTTCTTTAGTTATTCATGTCTTAGTTTCCTTTACTCTTCTTTTGTTATTCATGTATTCTACAAAGAGCTGAAAAAACCCTGCTGTAATTTACATTCATTTTACGAAATGCAATGGAAATAAATATAAGCAACTTGGTATTACAGGAAAGCGAATCCAAATTGTTTGATGGAGAAATACAATAGTAAGATCACCAATGTATGGGCATTTTTTCCAAAGAGAGTGCAAAGCTGTGACATTCCTCTGTGACGCTCTCAATGTTCAACCAAATCCTGAGTTTGTCTCAAGCAGACCAGATTACGGGTAGCAATTACATTAGGGTAATTGCTTGAAAAATAAAATAAAATCATTCTCTTTTGAAAGGGTTCAGTTGTCTTTGTAACCACTATCGAGGCAGCATTAATTGCATCATCTTAATTTTTTTATACGTATAACTTAGGTCTCTTAACAAAACCAAAGGTCTACATAACCTGCTCCATTAATTAAATTAGGTCTCATTTTTATTTAACACAAGGCTCACCCCAGTGCAGAGCCCCCACAAACTCACTGCACTTGTGGCTCCACAGACACCGGCACTGCACCTCCCACCTCCCCGGTGATGCTATCATTTAATAGCTGTATTGGGATTGATTTAAACTGGGGAGAATGGTAGTTTTTATTACCTGCGTGCTGGGAAGGCGCTGCAAGACAGCGGTGAGTCCCCGGATCTGCTACCACGCTGAATCAGTTTCTCTCTTCTGCCCGTTGCTTCGCATCTATCGATGAGCTGAGTTTGGATGATTTAATTCAGTTTATGATAAATCCTTCTGTGCTTTGGTTGTGTCAGGCGTGTTCTCTCTGGTAGCCGGAATCACTGAAGGATGGACTATTCCCCTGACATACAAAATCTCGGGTGAGCAAGGGCCGGAGTCACTCCCGAGTGTCTTCTGCCTGTAAACCACAGCAGAGCAACGCCAGGACAAGGCTGAGTCACGGCTCAGGTGTACGGATGGGGCTTCAGACTCCCCTTCACCTACAGAAATCCAGGGAAATAATGGGCTCAGTGAGGCCTGAAATTGTCTTTATCACTTCTTTTCTACAGAAGACAATGAAACAAACTATTGATACATTCTTAGCCAAACATACACTAACTGCATGAATTACTACAGGCTTATTTTAGAATTTAAGCAGGAGATGGAACAGATTGGAATTAGAAACATGAAAGCTTCTCTTAAGTCACAGGATGAACACAGTGAATGTGCATTAAAACCATCTCCCAGGGAGAGAACGGATATTTTCTTTGCTCAGTACGCATATTGTTATCAGAGCGGATGAAAACAGCGCGTGAGGTTGCTCAGCAATGTGCTTCCAGCCTCCAATTCTGATTAAAAAGAAAAAAGACAAATATTGGAAATTAAATAAGGTGTTGCATGCAATCAGGCGTATCTAAAATTGAGCGTGCATGCAAAAGCAAAGCATAATTAGGGCTGAATAGACACCTCCAGAGGAGTTCAGTGACCGGCCTTTGTGCTGCGTGGAGAGGACACGGCGCAGCGCAGATGGAGGGGCTGCGGATGGAGCAGCTCCCTCCCGGGCTGCCCCGCACACTCCCACCCCCAGCCTGGAAAACGCCGGAGCGTCACCCACTGGCTAGGACACTAATAATTGTTAGAGCTGCCTTCCATCCACCCACCCACCCACTCTTACGGCGCTTGTGACAAGACGTCGGGCTGCTATAAACCACCCAGAGCCTGCGGGGAACGGCGCGGCCGGGCTCTCGGAGCTGGGGCTCTGCCAGGGCCCCCCAAAAGTGCCAGGGTGAGAATCGCCACAACACCCAGGGCAGGATCCCACACTGGGCTCTGAGCACTGCAGGGATTGCACTGCAAACCGAACGCAGCTCTAGTCCCTACTGTCCCGTGCACTTGCCATAGACAGCCGTTTTACCTGCATCCAGCGACCAGTTCAGCAGGAAAAGCCCAGCAGAGGGTAAGGAAAACCAGCCTTCTCACATTTCATTGACAATTCCATAATTTTTCATTTTTTTTCTACTACTCATCATGTTAGCAATACCTAAAATGTAGGTAAAATGCACATTTTATGAAACTGCTAAGTTACTAAATGTAAAATGTAACTGCTAAAATGTAACTGCTATGGCTCCCTTTTTTCATTAAAATTTGCCAAGACACTTCCTTAGAGGCTCTGTTTCGTCCTAGAGAATGTAAGCTGTGCTCCACGTGTCCCAAGGGTTGGCGCTAACACTGATTTATGGCTTCATTTCCCTTATTTGTCTACTATAAGTTATATTTTTAAAGTTCCATTGGCACGTTTTTGAGAATAACTTTCTGTTAAACCCGTTCTGCACAAAGCATTGCACTTGCTCACTGCAATACCCCACATGGTTTCAGAAGCCCTCATTTTATGGTATATGAGAATGTCCTCGGAATCAGCTAAAATCATTATTACTAACAATCTTTCCACATTTTTTTCTCAAAGTTCTCTATACATGTTCATAGCACAGTGATTTCTGGGTTCATAAAAGAGCAAACTACAGTTTATTTCCCAAATGATTGCAAAGCTCTTCTTAACATGCACCGACAGAGAATACAGGAGAAATGCAGAAGTGTGCATCAGCCAGGCTGATCCGCAGGACAAATCAGAAAGGAATGAGCTCACCTACAAAATTCCCCGTTTTTCACAGGGATGATACAGCCAGACACATGGTACTGTGTTAACCAGGACATAAGGATGACAGTGCATTGGTTCATCAGGACAATCATCTGGTCAGCTAATTTCAGTCAAAGTCAAAGCAAGTGTAAAGCCCCAGGAAGCAGCAATACCAACGTGTGAACGTCAGGTCGTCACGCAGACGCTGTGCCAGCACTTACCACAGAAGGGACATGGGACACGTCGAGTCCATCACCACCACAGCATGAGGTGTGTTTCCGTGATACAAAAATCTCTGCTGGCTTTGCCGTGTCACACCGAACAAACAGACAGTCACTCTGGCACCTCAGTGGTTCTACCAGCAGCAAGAGTGGGCATCTGTCGTGTAAATGCTCAGTGTCCCCAACAAAAACTGGAAGCAGGTCATCAGGGAGGGTGGGCTAATTGCTACAGGTGGGAAATTATACCTGCCCTGAAGGTACAATGATTTTGTCTCTGTTCCTTGCTGCTCAGGCCATTTTCCAGTATCGAACAGTGTGCAAAATCTCTAAAAAGTAAAAGCTGTCTGAAGCAAGCACGTGAACTCTATTGATTAATATAAAACCGAGTAACATTTTGACAAATGAGGATGCTTAATTCAGACCACGTTACTGAAAGAGATGAAGAAAACAAAAAAGAGGATAAGCATAAACCATGGAACAAAACTAATATTAGAGATTTGCAAAAGAATCAAAGCTGCTTCAACCTTCAATGGAGCTTAAAACCATGAAAAGTCAGATTTTCTTTTGCGTAAAGAAATCCCCGTAATCCAATATACCCTCTAACTATGACTCAGTTTGTGCAGCAGAGCTATGGATGCCAGTTGCGCGTTCTGACCAAAGTACGTAAATAAAAGAAGAGCCTCTGGTAAATGGGCTGGAGATTGTGAAGGGAAAATCATTGCAATAATTGTGTGAGAAGCACATCATAAGAAAGCAGCTGAATGAAGAAGACAGCAGCCCTGTGGATTCATACACACATAGTCTACAGTGTGCCTGGAGAGAAAAGAGAAAAAAGAAAAAGAAAGACAGAAAGAAATAAAGAGAGGGTGTGAGCACACAACGATTTAGAGGATCAAAGCCGTTTTAAGAGAGCAGAGGTACTTGTTTTCACAAAGCTTTCAAGAGATTTTTGGGAAACCCTCCACACAAGAGCTGGACTGTGTAACTGTGCACATTGTTATAACCCAACATCAGATGTAAACACGATGCCAGAGGCAGGAAAATATTTGGCAAAAATTGAAAGAGTCAAGGAAAACGTGAGAAAATTCCTGCCCTTGCACTTCCTTTTTTCTGAAGGTAGCATCATCCAGGATCCTCTTCCATATGTATCAGCCTCTCGCAGGGGATCAGGCGTATCCCCTGAGCTGACATGTGTTTATTTACCCTTGGGGGCAAGGGCGGCACGGCTGCCTGCACCACTGCCCCGGGGTGTCAGCCCTTCCCAGAACATTCACGGGGCTGTCAAAACATCCCAGTTATTCCCTTAATTGAGTGAGAGATGAAGGTGCCAGATAGAGAAGCCAACTAAGTCCATGAGAAATACTATTTTAACAGAAATAAGGAAATAAAATCGAAAAAAAATAACTTCAGATAATATCCAGCAGCATCTGGAGCAGTAGCAGATGAACGGGAACGTTACAAATTGGGGCCTACTTAAAAGCAGAGTTATGTAAAGGTAATTTTACCTTTCCTAAATATATTACTTCTGCACTGAGTTCTCAGTCTGGGGAATCTCAAAAGTAAACAGATGTTCCAAAGGGGCTGGGGGGGAGAGAATACTGCAACAGATAATAAAAACAGATAATAAAAACCAATTTATACATGGTTTTCTCCATACTTATACATTACACATTTATGTATTCTCTTAAACAGAAAGCAGCCAAGCTGGCAGACAGAGCCAGCAGGGTCACAAATTCTAAATTAAAAGTAGCTAACAGAAAAGTACTTTGATCTTGTACAGATGCGAGAGGAGTTCAGGGGAGTGCAATATACATACCACAGAAATTCCCACGATACCCAGACTGGCACGTGCATTTACAGCCATCAGCGTTCAAATACCCTTCACTGCAGCACTTTTTCCCATGGCAGCATATTCTTCGGTTTGTCCATGTCTGGGGAGGTGCTGTCAAGATTAAACCAGTTTTCAAACCTATATGAATAAAAAAATACATATTTATTTAGACTTCAATCTGTATGCACTTTGTCAGAATCATTTATAGACAGGTTGTATGGATTTTTCAGTTACTAACTCAACCAACCAGTTGCTTTGGGAGTTCACTGTAATTAGCTTTTATGAAACTATCATTATTCACAGCCCATCTTTGAACAAATGAACAAAAATATTTTTATGCATTCATGTTGTTGAGTGCTAAAAACATGGCAGCTCACGTACAATTTTGAAGCAACTTAGGAAAACCTATGCATTTTAAAATATTATTCTGCTACAGTAACTTGTCAACTTTCAGAAACAAAAGTAATTACGGTAATTGTTATTTTTTTTTATCTTACTCATGCAATGCTCCTCTCCTCTAACTACAAAAAAATAGTGGTAGTTACGTCAACAGAAGTGGCATTGTACTAGCTTGGAAAAAAATAGTGACCCAAAGAGATAATATTTAGTACCATTGTTTCATTAGCCAGCGTGGCACTGATCCATTTCCACAGCCACCGGTGGTGTAGGAATCGCAGATTCAATTCTTCTTCTCTCCCCAGCTGCAAAGAACTTTCATGCTCCAGTCAGTTCATTCGCTCTCACTCCCGCATTCAGGGAAGTTCACAGCAAAGTGGTGCCTGTTGATTGCAGCGACACAGTACGAGTCGCAAAGGTTTCCTGTTTCTCAAAAGCGAGGCACACTAGCAAATATTTAACTGCCAAGCAATTTTAAATATTTCATCCCATGTCTATAGATTTACTGAAAGCAGAGAAATCCCACTTGGAAACAATTACAGTTACTCACGGCAGTGCCCACATTTGGCTCGGCACAAGTCTGGCGGTACTGGCGGGCAATTGACTCCATGCATTCCAGCACGGAAGGGCTCGCTGGAATTTCTGCAAAGCTCTGTAACATCCAGAGTTCAGGGCACAAAAAGTTAATGTAAAAAACATTAGTGATACACAAATCTTCATGTGCCAGCACTCACAATTTTAATACTACCACAATATAACTTTGTTTCAGAAGTATGTGTATTTACTGGATAGAGTATGCTCTCTTCCTCATGGGTAATTTTCACTCCAATGGTCATTACTGAATGTTCTTCCTGAAGTTCTTCACAGGGAAGAGCAGACACAGAGCAAGGATCTGGCTCAGTTTCTGACCATACACCGCCAGCCAAGAGCTCTGCAGCCAAATTAGCGATGGCCAGCGTTGGGCAGGCCTGAAGCCAGCAGTGCCAGGACAGCCCCAAATCTATTTTCATGCTCTCCTGAGGGCCCCGCGTTCAGAGTTGCTGAAATACAGAAACCAGCAGCAGCTGCATAATCAATTTATGTGAAATCATTTGGAAATTATTAAGTCAGAGATGCAACAAGATGGTATCAAAAGAAGTGACTAAATTCTTCTCCAATCTCTCGTCATGTAACACCGAATTTGGACCACTGCATCTAAATTACAGTGTTACGGGTCTTACCAGCACTTTTTTAAGAGATGTGCAAAGTCACAGCAGCCTTGGGCTCTAATCAGCCCAAATTTGTGTTTGCAACTACTCATTCATTAATTCTTCCCTTATCTCCCAGGTTCTGCTCCCACAGACGGCAGCCAGAGAGACTGCCAGGAGAAATGGCATTGGCCTCACGGGAAACCATATCAAAGGAACACACGAAGTTCACCCTGTTCTTGCCGTCTCAGAGCAGGGGCAGGTTTTGGCTGTGGCACCCAAGGCAGGACACTCGCTTGGACTAACTGTCCCAGGTTAACTAGTCACCAAAGGGATTATTTTTCCGGGTAGTCAAAGGATGGCAGGACACAGAGACCTCTATAGCTTTTCAGCTGGTTAGAGTTGAGAAGTACCAATCTTGGGCGTTTTTTTTTTTCATTCAATACACAAACCTTACATACTCTAGTTTCATTTAAGAAATTTGCTAGAAACACCTTGGATACATTTTCTCAAGTAAAAAGAAAAGGGTGTCATGTAATAATGGTACCTGAGGGGCCTGCGTAATCCCAACCTCCACCACTCGTGTGCGGGCACTGACAGTGACTAAGGACACACAGCCCTTACCCTTTAAAGGACATTCTACTAGAAAACAAAAGAACAAACTTTGGAACTCAGCTAATATAGATAATTCTGCACGAGGATTGGGTTTGGGTTGTTTTAAAGGTAGGGAAATAATAGGATACTGGTACCCTGCTCAATTAAGATAACCCAACGATGTGTATTTATTAAATAAAGACCAAATGACCATCAGAAGCATTGAATAAAAGAGCATAACCTATACCAAAGAAAAAACTGAGTGATCCTGTTTTGCCTGAAAATAACCAGCAAATTAAAATGTTAAATTAAAAAAAAAAAGAAAAAAAAAAAAGGAAAGAAAATCTAGTACTGAAAAGAAGAACCACTTAGGGCTGGCCAGAGACCTGACTTAACATGTTATTTGACAATTTCTGGCAGTGAATATTATCCTAACAGAAGAGCACTATATATAATATAAAATAATTAATCTAAAATAAACACACTAAGTTAATTGAACAGTTTATATCAGACATTTTTCCAAATATAAACCCAAATCCATAATAATTAGGGACACTATAATAAATTATTTCTGGGCTATGACATTCTAGTATGTCCATTCAGTGAGATATGTCAAATGAAATTATAGATATAAATGGTCATATTATTTGCTCTTACGATAGTTTTGACCATTACATTTTGCTATCACAGGAGAAAAAGAGAGAAAGATTTTTGCTGTATATAGTATACATACCAAAAAGGACATTTGTTTAAAAAAATCATCCAGAAACAATACCTAATCAACCTTTATGTCATAAAAAAAGCTGTAATTCAGATGACAATTTCAAATTACTTCTTGTGTTAAAATATTATCAAGAGATTTTCAGAAAAACTCAGCACTCAACAGTTTCCATTGACAACAACGCGAGCTCAACACACGCTTCGGCAGGAATAACGTGAGGGCTAACTGTGTTTAGTTGTACCTAAGTAAAGAATAATGGTAAATACTACAGCCGATAAGGACAGACCTTGTTGTTTCGATGGCACTGCACAGTTAATAACACAGGGAAAACTCTGCCCACACAGCCTGGGCTGATTCATCTTTTCCTCCCTTCATTATCAATCAGATTCTTTATTATCTTTTTATTGAATGAAAACCCGACTGCAGCGCAGTCAGTGGGAGTTTTGCCATTGACGTCAGTGGGGTCAATTCCTGATTGCCTCACCAACCAATACTAAAAATAGCCTCCTGTATTTAAACCTTAACCGCAGCTTAACTCCAGCTTTTTGAAGGAAAGAAAAGACCTGTTGCAAAAAGGGAAGATGGATGCCTCCCTGTTACCTCGGGGAGGCAACTGCTTCCAAATGAGCCAAAGCGGAGAGCGGGGTCTGGCTTTTCTGCTGTCGCTGACTGTACTGTCACGGGGACGTGGGCCCTGCCGGCGCCTGACACCCACGTTCCCACAGCCACCTCCGCAGATTTTATTTCACAGGTGTTACCAGCACCTGCCCTTTGTTCAAGGTAATTGTTCCTAACACAGTTCTCAAAATGAACAATAAGGCTCTATAAATGCAAGAAAGCTTTAGGCAACATTTTTACAGGCAGGTATTTCTCACTGCAAAGTCCGGCTTCACACCACCTGGATCACACGTAGGACACGGGACTCCTGTGACATCAGGCTGTGGAGCTTTCAAAGCTATACTGCTCCTACACAAAAACAAGATATAAAAATTAATTTTTTTACATACACATCTGTTAACCCATTTGTAACCTATTGGAACAGAAATAGCAGGTTAAGCTGAAAATAAACCGAATTGTAACGGCTTCACCATCTAATAAAACAAACCCAAACTGCCAAGATAGGCAAAGTACATTTAAAATATGAGACGTGAAAACACCTTCAATAAAGTAAACTTCTGAACATGAGCCAAGTGTAACGTTTTTCAGAGAACATCTCCAAAACTCCTTCATTTCTCCCCCTGGTCTCACAGAACTCCATGTTTTGTGGCTATGTTTTCAACCCCTTGGATGAAAAATTGTCTTTGCTGCAGGAAGGCACACAACTTGCAATTCCCTAGCTAACCTGTCTCCCCGCTGGAAGAATCTTGGTTTTCATTCTGTACTGAAGTACAGCCAAGCTTTCAAAATGATTTTGGGTTTTTTTTTTTCTGTTCAGGTGTACTTATGAGCCGGGTCGACTGGAGAATGGAGCAACACAGGTCGTCGGTGGGAAGAACCCAAATTACTCAGTGCCTGTCTCTCACTCTCTCTGCCCTCTGTTGTGTTGTCTGTCTCCCCAGTGACACTCTGGGACACCTATCTCTAAGCTCACGGGCTGGTTCTACCTCCACAGAGCTCTGGGCTGTAAATGCCAACAGAAGAATACAGGAGGGACTGATCTGCTGGGTGATAGGGGCAAGTCACTTCCTTCTCACTAGGACACGTTAATGTCATTTTGTAAGAACAGACAATGAAAATCTTAAACAAATTTGCAAGTAGCAGGTATCATTTCTGCAAATTACTTACAAATTAAACCATCCATCCCAATATTTTCTACAAGCAGCAAAGCAATAACTGCTTATTTTCCAATATGCAGACTACAGTATCCCAAACAGTCCCCGTCCCCCCCAAAAGCTCAGAGCTGACACATCACACTGTTGGCGACACACATCACATCCCATTACACACAGGCAGGAGGCTGTGCCTGGACGTGCCTGTCGAAGCCTCACACATCACAGGACAGCGTGTCGGGAGATGGGGAAGGGCAGCCTTACAAACTGGGGTTAAGAGGCAACGCGGCTTCACAGGATGTCTCCATCAAATATTTTCACCCAAATCTTTGTGAATAACATGCAGGCAGCAACGCCAGCTCACAGGCAAACTGGAAAAGATCTTCCCCTAAGCCTATAGTCACTGCTGCAATAAACAGCCACTAAACATTTGACTGCCCTTAATATTCTCCTTCTTTAGGCAACTGTCCCTGTGATAAAGATGTCTATAACACGCACATCTGCCTGCAGGAGTCACTTCACTCTGTCCTATCCACAGACATGGAGAAATGAAAAATTAAATTTGATCAGGTCTGTTTGTAGGAGCTCACAGCCCTGAGCTGGAACCCACCGGGGGCTGGGGGTGTTCCGGCAACACGTCACTGTGTGTTGGCCCTGTGCTCATGTTCTGCCCTCCACGCGTGCCATTGCCCACGGCCACAGAGGGAACTCTGGGCTCCGTGCACCTTTGCTCTGATTCAGTTGGAGTATCGTTATTTTCCTACGTCAAGCGATACTTAACATACCCAACCTCACCGAGTCATTAGCACGGAGTCACCATGGCAGTGATAAGTTCTGGATACAAGTTCAGAGAACAAGCTGGTTCGGAAACTCCTACGAATATTATTAGTCACAGCAGCACAGGACTTAAAGATCTTCTGGAGCAATTCCTGCCACTTTGAGAATTCCTTAAAATGTCAGACACTGGCTTTTTATTTCACCATTTCACATTATTTTTATACAAATGCTAAGCTGTTGAGATATTACTTCGCGTGTTATTCTTCTATAGCACCTTGATAGTATCTCAGCAGCTGATTTGCAAAAACAGGTTAGCTTTGTGCTCCTAATTCAGCTATAAGTCAGTAACAGGTACAAATTATGGAGTTTTTGCCAATTGTCTAAGGCAAAAGCTTATTAAAAATAAGGAAAAGTATCTTGATGGAAAATTCTGGCCTGTAAAAACATACCTACATATATTTCTGTAGGTAAGCATAAAATAATCTGAATAGCTAATAAGCACCTTCAACAAGAAGACTAAAACAGTCCCACGTACTAAATTTTCAAGGAACATCTTCATTTAAACCCTTCCGAAGTTTTATTTGCAAGTTTTTTTTTGTACCCCATCACTGAGATGACGTCAGCCAGGCGCCTTTTCCCAGGAACGGTGCAAACGTGTGTTGGTGCAGGCTGCCAGCACCACTGGAGAGGCTCAGGACCAGACTGACCCAACTGCAGAACCACTGAGCTTACCCACACCAAAAATAAAAAGAGGGCTTTAATAATATTGATTTTATCCAAAAGTGCAGAGTGCTTCATACAACATTAATTAACCCTCCCAGCAACTCTGGGAGATCAGTAAGTATTGTCATAATTTTGCAGATGGCAAAGGAGATCAAAAGGTCAGAGCAGCACGTCCAGAGCAACAGAGCAGCCCAAGAGCAGGTCTCTGGAGGCACAGGGCCTGTCTGACCAAGCACTCAGTGGCTCCTTGGGAATTAGACACACCATGCCCGATTATATGTGTATTTTCAAATACAAAATTGCAAACAGCAGTAGCGTAAGGGACGGGGGCGGGGGGGGGTGTTGACATGATCCTTGGTGTGATGGTGCAACATTTGGCTGAGGAATGGGAGAAGGCGGCTCAGACAAAGGGATTTCCCAAATACATGTTTAAAACATGCAAGTAAGAGGTCTGGGTGCTGCTGGGGCAACAGCCGCAGCATCAGACACAGAGCCAACAGCTGCAAGGGGAAGGAAAAAGGCAGTATGTCTCTCGAAACGCCTCGCTCGCTGCGGGGCTAGTCATTTGGAGACGGGGGGGAGGGCATTTGAGCAGCATATCCTGGGGCAGGAGGTGTAAGTTTTGGTGCCCCCCGGGCCAGCACCGCACTGCCTCAGTGACGACACCCCGCTTTTTACACCCAGATGGGGTTTCTCCCCTCAGTTGCCCCGGCGCGGCTCCTCCCGCCCCCGCGGTAAAAACGGCGCCCCGCGGGCAAAAGGCGAGGGAACCGCCCCGCGCAGGCACCGCTGGGATTCGAACCCAGGATCTCCTGTTTACTAGACAGGCGCTTTAACCAACTAAGCCACGGCGCCGGGCGATAGGCCCCGCTTCCGAGCGGCCACAATACAGCCGCCCGGCCCCTGCCCACCCCCGCTGCCGCCGTCGGGGCCCGGTGGCGGCGGCCGAGGCTGGCCGTGGGGCAGGGGGATGGTAAGGGACTGAGAACAGCTATCAGAAACGAAACCCACCCATCTTACTAAAAAACAGAATGAAAGAGCTCATTTTTCCTTGTTTTTCTCAAATCGGGAAACAGAAAGAGCACTCACTCAAAACAAAACTTCCGACCTATTGAACACTCCATCGAGCAACTGCTTTTCTTTCCTGTTTCAGGGGGAAAAAAATTGGAGCTTTTATTTTTCCACCTGAAAAGGGTAAAGAAACAAAGAAAGAACGTTTTCCATTCTAATACAATATTAATTATTCTAGGACTAATCTTTTCTAACATACAAAAGCTGTTTCAGTATTACTAACTACATTAAAGCCAAATTAAAATTCAGCTGTAAAACTCGCATATTTTATGTTACCTGTTTTTTAAAAAAAACAAACACGAGGAGCATAGA
Organism: Limosa lapponica baueri; assembly: GCA_002844005.1. Taxonomy (NCBI): domain Eukaryota; kingdom Metazoa; phylum Chordata; class Aves; order Charadriiformes; family Scolopacidae; genus Limosa; species Limosa lapponica. The sequence goes on from KZ506380.1 coordinate 15,822, forward strand.
CAGAGCATTTTCTCTTAGCTCCTGTAACAGAACAGTAACATTTAATTAAGGAGTAAAGAGGGGAAAAGAATGCTGGAAAATAGTGCAATGTATCACCTAATACTATTTAAAGCCATAAATCTGTAAAACACTGTAACTATTCCCTAGAAATATTTTTCATTTAACCTTGGATTCAACTGCAGTTGTTACTACATAATTTAAACAAAGGAAAAAAATCTACCTACTTAGATTTCTTTGTGTTTCACAGCTTGACTGCATTCCAGGCTGTCACATGCCCAGTTCCAACTATTTTCCCCACTTTAAGTTCCTTTTAGAAAGAAACGTTGAAAAGGTTAAAAACACTATCTTTAGGAAAAAGCTTCCAAACATTTTGAAACACTTAATCTTTTATTAGTTGACATTCTCACACACCCTGAATAGCTGTAATCCTCTCAGGGCTGCTCCTAAGAGAGGGTGGTCAAAATCCCATGCTCCTGCTGGAGGGAACCTTTATCACCCAGAGCTTGTTTGTGCTGCGCCACCTCGGACACGAGCCACACGTTTCTCTCGGTGCCTGAACGCTCCTTTACAGAATTTTTGTAAGGGGTATGGCAACAAATTAGAAAAAAGTTCATGGACTTATTCAAAAAACTCTTTCTGATGTCCCCTGACAGCAAAGATTCTTTGCTTGCCATGGTGAAGAAGAGCGGTCTATCTAAAGAACGGGAGGAAACTTGTCAATAATTTAGATATCCTCATATTTTTCTTCAATAAGTTGAACTTGGAACTAGTGTATTCATTTAAAATTGTTTAAAATTTCCCAAAGGACAAGTCAGTAATTCCATTCTCTAGTACCATGCAGCACAAATAAGATTTGTACTCCTGGGGGTTTTATTCTTTACCTGATACATCACAGCTATTTGCTGGATTGGCAATGTATTTTATTACTCTTCATGCAGAATACTGCGGTAGAGCAAGGTCAGAAGAAAGTCTTAGCTTTGTATGTGCATTACAGAAAGCCGTACAGACACTCCATTTATACGTAGATAAATATATACGTAGATGTGTTACCATCCCAAGACTGCTGGATTAATTCAAGGGTCAGGAGAAACAGGAGGTGGCAATGGCAAGACTTGTCTCACTGGAGCAGACAGACGGCAGAACACACACCTGGGTATCACCTCAGAGTCACTACGCTGTAGGCACAAGAATGGTTTTTCACATTCTTCACACTGGTGTAAATATAACAAAAAAAGGCTTTTCAGTTAATCATCTGTGACAGATGTATATATATATATAGGTACAAATATACCTAGCCCTGATTTTTGAGATGCACGGAGTGCATATAGCTGTCATGAACTTGACACAGATAGTGCTGCTTAAAACTCAGTCCTGGGAAGAATGGCTTGGAGGTTTTTTCCTGACCAAAACTTTATTTTATGTGAACTCTGACTTTATGTTTTTCAGCTGTTGGCTGTTCTGTCTGGGTGATAATCACTAGGTGGTTTGGAGCTCTTTTTGTTTACTGTTTTTTTACCTGACCGTTACCTGACTAAAGGAGAAATGTAGAAAGAAAAATTAAAAAAAAGGAAAATTGATACATAACAATAACTTTAGATGAACTATGAACCCACTGTAGTCAACACAAAGTTTTTCTGCTGACTACAAACATTTTCATGAAGTTTAATCCACTTCTATCAGAGTCAACGTAACACTGATTCCTAGTTGTAAAACTTGTGAAACTACTTACCGAAACTTTGAGACATTTTTCTAATTGCTCGGTATGCTTTAAGTATTGCTAAAATGCACAAAAAATCCTTTCCGGTACCAATTTTATTCTCAAATTTCTGTTAATTGATACTTTTAGGAATGTACACATTTTCACTGCTAGCACATTTACAAAACTTACTTAAAAGCTTAAAAAGCTGTATGCTGCTTTTGAATACCTCCTGTTCAGCAAGAAATTCTCATTAAAATATTATAGAAATAATAATAATAATATGTTAGTTCTTTTTCATGCAGTTTTACTTAATGGTTATTGACAAGGAGAAAAATACACACAAGATCTTGCAAATCCACTACCAAAACCAATTGAGGGACCATAATAAAAAGCATGTTTCAATGGCATCGAGTTTGTTAATGTTCTTCTTTTCTGACATCTATTTATAATTCATGTTTTAGAAGACAGAATACATGCAGTCCCAGCTTTAAAAAGACACTCCTCAGAATTCATATAAACTGATTTATGTCCAGGAGCACATGAATATTACCTGCCATGATTTAGTAATACTCCTGTATAAGCGGCCAGTTACTCTGCAGAAGCATTAGGTGTAGAAAAGCAAAATATGTTTTAGAAGTACACATATGTGGCTCTGTTTTCTAAAAACAAAAATGCACCTGTATATGAAAACTGGTGTCCCTATCAAAATCCATTTAAAAAAGAACTGTTATTTCTACATCCCACTCCCGAAAAAGGATTTGCCAATCTTGGCAAATAGAGAACAAACAGTTTGTGTTCTCAGCCTAGAAATCTGACAGCCTTCCTTTAACATTCAGATTTTCTTTCTGAACAAAGTATGAGGTGTGGTTAAAAAACAAAGTGAGAACCTGAGCAATTTTTGAGTCTCTTGCTTTTCTGCTTTCTGTCACTGAAAGAATATGATCCATCTTTTCAATATTCCACAATCTCAAAGTAGAATCCTAAGAAAAAGATGCAATTATTCTGAGGTATTTGCATGTTACCAAGAGAGTGATTTACATCATTTCCATAAGGATGAAAACTCATCTCATCAGATGAGCCCTCTCAAATACGAGAGCTAAGCTCTCTCACATTTAAATACCATGTCTTTGGAAACTACCTTTAGCAATCTTAAAACTGTCTGCACATTTTAAAATAACCAAAATTAAGTATGCTTATTAAATTCTTTTAAAGATTTTCTGTAACTACTTGAGGTAAATACTGATTACAACTTAGCACTTTAATGAATAACTTCACCATTGTTAAATTTCATCCAAAAAAAGCTGAAAACAAGGGATGAAATCTTCACATCCATTTATAAGCTAGCTCCTGAAACCACATCAGGAAACAGTGATTACCTTTGAGGCTGAAAGAATCCATTTCTTGTTTTTGCTAATCGCAACATCTGTCACCCAGCCCCAGTGACCCTACAGTAAAGCAAAATTTAACACAAGGAAAAAAACCCTTTTTTTATTATAATAAAAAAACCTATTTGTACCATAAATACATTTTGAAATGCAGTGAGAATATTCTTATCTAGACTATCTCATGTCCAGTGAAGAAAAAAGCATTGCTGTGAAGTTCCTACTTTCCTACATAAACCTGAAGAGTGGCTGTTACGATCTCTGCTACCCAGATCCCAGTTGTAGCACTCAGAAGAATGACAGCTATAGGTTTAAGCTACATTTAAGCACAGGTCTTTTCTATTTTTTTAAACAGTTTAATAAAGAATTGTAAAGAGTGATTTGACTTCTAATACTTATTTCCTAAAAAAAATCTTGAGGGTGTTTATCACGTGATAATGGAGGAAAAATGCTGTGGGAACAGCCAGCAGCTTCCCGCCGTTTTACGGGAAGGAAGCGGATTGTGAGAGCAGCTGTATCGGACGTGCCCCTTCTGACAACAGCAGCACAGCCCATTTGAGGCCAACGGCACTGTCTCGGCATAAGAATAGAAACAGGTGAAAATCTAAATTGAATTATTTATTCCAGCTAGGTACGTTATTCAAACAGGAACGGCATTAACAGATAAAATTCCTAGAGTTCAGGAAGGCATGGTGTCATTTTGATAGACAAATGCCACACCTGAGAAATACAATGGAAAGATTAACATATAGTTTTCCAGCACAGAGTAGTCGTCAAATGTGCACACATAAAACATGGGGTTTATAGCAGAGTCTTTAAAATGTGTTTTTAAATTTAGTTATGAGCCCAGAAGATAATTATACCAAGGCATGGATACTAAGCTGGAATTCTCCATAGTTACAAAGATATTAGCATTTAAACAGATGCCTTCTTTTTTTATGGGAAACTGAGTTACAGTGATTGCTGTGAGCTGGGAAATCTGCAGTAGCTGTATAATGTAACGCCCCGATGCTGGTGCAGAACGTGTACTGTTAGTGCTCAAAAGGTTTAATCCGTACAGCTCCCACAGAGGACCACCTCCCGTCGCTACAAGCAATGATGTAAACTGTGTAACCCAAGGACTGAGTGCAGCGTGACAATCTCAACACGGATGGTTACTTTTTTTTTTTTCAAAGCATCCCTTTTAAGTGTACTGTTTCCTGTGGACATAAGCAAGGATGTAAAATGCAGATATACAAGAGTGTGGCATTTCAAAATGCATATATGCACTATCCAGGCTCTTGTTACTTGCTGGAAGAAACTCCTTCCTAAAACATAGGTACAACTCCATTCAATATAACCCTTGAATGAGTTGTTCATAAAAAGAGAAATGTAATAGCTTATTAACAACTGACTCGACAAAGGTAGTATTCTTTGTAGCTAATTGTGTAAGAATATACTGTTCTAGGAAATTAAATTGCACAAATCTGGGATATATTCCTGCCTGTACCTAAAAAGAATGGGCAAGGGTATTTGTCAGATAACGAAATATACAATGCTTTTAAACCAGCAATACATGCTACACCTCCTCATCAAACTAGTGACCAAATAAGAGCTCGGTACCTTTAAGCTTAGCTTTTTAGAGCCTGCCTCTGTATCCCATACAGCTATAGTTTTGTCATATCCGCCAGACACAACAAGTGATGCTGAAATATAAAAGCAGAATACTATATTTTATCTTTGCTTTGTCATAGACTAATAAAAGAGGCCCCTTCTAGCAGACTTTTTAAAAAAAATTATAACAATGAGTCATGCCTTAACAAGACAGCAGTTCCTTTTGACTACTTATTAATGTTCTTAATTTTTAAAATATTGATACATAAATTTAGCAAACACACAACTGAGTAGAAAAAACATACATGAAAATTTTGTTGACTTTGAAAATAAAGCAGAGACCTTGTTTAAAAATTAAAATATAGAGAATACTTTTAGAACTGTTAGGTCAACTGGGAATAAAAGCAAAAAATGGAGTTTAGTGTGGGAAGCATTCTTTCAGATTCCAGTACTCATAGGCCTATCTGCATTTGCGTGTCTTCAAGCCACAGGTACATTTCGCCCCCTGCCCCGAGTTTCTATTCATTTAGTTATTGGAGATGCCTGACTCAGAAGGCACTGTTTGGGTACGACTGCAGATTAACACCCTGTCAGCAGTTCAGGAGTCATCTTTACTGGAGTATTCAGGTGTGAAGTTGCAAGAGAAAAAAACCGATGAGATCACATGTACAGAAATTCGTATTAGTCCACCCAAGCGAAGAGAAGCCATTTCAGCACAGTAGGAGTTTGCAGTAACAGTAATTTCATGTTGTGGGGGGACCAGGAGTTGTCTATGATCTAGGGAAAATAATGGGCAGTAAGAAATAGCTCCTCACTACCTCCACTCAGATATAGGTAAACTGGAGAGTCTGTTTCTTCTTCCTATTCATCTAAGCGTTAAGGAGACATCAAGTTCCAGGCGCCAGATTGTCTTGCTATAACCCATAAGTATCATCTGCTTTGAACATGGTAGTTCATGTGCTCCATCGAGAACACCCATGAAGTTTTCCAGAAGTATGTTACGAGCATACGGTGTTTGGGCTGTGAAGTAACATTACTTTTGGGGATACCAGCACAGACATACACGTTTTCCTAATTATTACAGATCAGTACCATTTTTACTGAACATGTTTTTTCAACTAACTAATGTTAGGAGAAGATCCACTAAGTGCTAAGTTAATCTTTAGCATCATATTGTGCTTCTACTCCATTACGATTTTTTTTATTGTATCTCTTGATGGGTGTATCAATTAAGCAAGTGTTCCAGTTCCCTGGTTAATACAGAACACAGACCACCAACTTCAATTTACTTATTTACCTGGACATCATTTTCTCATAATTAAACATGTTATCTTGAAAATGATTAATTGATTACCTACATGACTAGAGCGGCACTTGTGGTTCATCTGAGATGTCCTATACATAGGTATTGAGATACTTCATGCACTAGTATTAAGGTAACTCACCGTCCTGGCTACAAAGGCAGGAACTAACAGAACCCTCATGTCCTTGGCTCAAGGAAACGGGTTCATGACACTGAAATTCTCCTGTCTTTATGTCCCATATTTTTAAGCTTCTGTCCCAGGATGCTGTGCACAAGTAACGACCATCAGAGGTAAAGCAGCAATCCGAGATAGCGTTGCTGTGTCCCCTGAAACACAGATGAAAACACAGGAAGAGCGAGCTTTCGTAACCAAAGAGCCTCCTGCTACACTGAGCACCCTGTCGCCAGCCAGGAAAGCACCGCAAGCATGGTCTGAATTTTAACCACACGAATAGTTCTGTAAAGTCTCTGGAGCTGCTTGCAGCCTCACAGCCAGCAGGGGCTTAAATCCCTTACTGGGCTAGGTCATGTTGCAGGATTGAACCCTCGCTGCTAAGTGACAAGTGACCAGCTATTCTGGTTTTGTTGAAATTGTTCAGCAGCTAAAACAGAACCACATTTTACTAAAAGTAAGTTACCAAAAAAGCCACCCATTTTTCACTAAATAAATATCATGCATCTATCTCAGCATGTAAATTTCAACTCAAACATTTAGAGGAAAATATTAAACAATTCTAGATTAAAGTCCAATTTTAGAAGCGGTGATATCCATCAGAAAAGAAATCTGCATGTTCCAGAACTGGGCGACGACTCGAGTGCTTCCTGAAATCTGCAGTGGGGAAAGGATTATGAGCATCTCTTACAGGAAACAATGCTGGAGTCACTGCAATGTAAAGGAAACATTACAATCTTCCAGATTGAATTTCCCATCCACAGCAATGCCTAATCCCTCAAAGACAATTTTATTACAGTGTTTAAAGGCAGACTCTCTCTCTGATTATTGTTTTAAGAATTCAAAGCTAAATTGGTTGAGTGTATTTAAAGCCATTGATATTTTTAAGGTTTGATTTGACATCCCTATTGTTGCATACTTCCTCCTTAAACTAACAATATCCTAAATTGACATAATGTTTTTACTGTATTACTGACTTCAGCGAGAAATGTTTAGAGTTTAGCATGTGAAGGCTCAGGAGATGATACTGAGCAATGCTTCTGGCACTGGCACCACCTTCTCCAAAAGCACATAAGGAAAAATGATCTGGAAAAACCACCTCTGTACTCGGAGAGTGGCCACGACTGGTTCACTGTGAAAGTGAAAGTATATATTGAGCTGGGGCTCACAGCATCTGTCCTGAATCCAGTGCTATTTCATACTGCCATTAACAATGTAGATAATGAGATAAAGCATACAGAAATGAAATGAAGCCAAAGAGGGTCTGCAGTTATACAAGGGAGGAGATTAAAATTCAAAATTGTCTTTACAAATTGAAGAAATTATCAAGAAAACAAAAGGGTTACAACAGTCTCTATAGGAAACAACGCTGTCATCACTGCAGTTTGCAGGAGTCTTTAATCAATTATCTAATATGCGTGCTGCCTGATCAGGTCAATTCTGTCAAGTCTGACATTCTGTAGTAACATACAAATAATCAACTGCACAGACAAGGGGTGGGAACAGTGGACTACATCACAGTTCTGAAAAAAAAAAGGATGCAATAGACAGTGACTCCTCTTCACCATCATGCTGTCAAAAAAGAGTAAATCTTATCCCAGGA
>KZ506380.1:23988-40170 GCA_002844005.1 Limosa lapponica baueri
CAGAGCACATCATCCTGTGGTTGCTCTGAGGCCCAGGAATTTTATGATCTGGTTGCAGTGCAAAGCCTAATTATCACAAAATATTCTGTAAGAACTCATGATTATTTATCAGTTCCCAACATCTAGATATATTTTCTGCTTTTCCTGTGTATTATTTTTGCTTCACTCCATAATGTTTTTAAGGACTTCACTGTTCTAAATATTTTATCTCCTCATTCATCAATGATGATACATTTTTCCTAATTAGTAGAAATCAGAATGTGAAGTTTACACTGCAGTACCATATTGCATATGCTATCTTCTGCCTCTATGTATACCCAAGAACCTAGAAGCTCTAAAAAAACAGTACTAGAAACACTTACAGCCGTCAAAATATTATTTTTCAATTATTTGCAGCAGGAAGTGTGAGTAGACCACTTTATTCACAGTTTCTGTATATATCATTTGCTTGCATATTACTTTATTTCGTTCAACAAATATTGTTCATTTTCTCCAGTACAAATCAGCATAAATTTCACTGGTAATTGTAAAAGCAGCAAATATGCCATGCATAATTAACTATAGTATTTTTTCTTACTCATTAATTGTAATTGAGGTGGATCGTGTTGTCATATCCCATAGCTTTATGGTCTTATCGTATGATACTGAAGTCACTCTTCGGTTATCAGGGTGAAAACAACATCTTGTGATTGTAGATTTGTGATGACCTAACACAAAAACCATCAAGTGAGACTATTAGTTATTTTGAGTAATTACATCTGGATCTCAGAACACAGGTCTGAAAGGCAGAACTACCCGCAACATCTATGCATCCGTTTCCAAAACCCTATCGTTTCCAAATTGCAGTTTCGCTGCCTCAGGCTCCTCGCCGCGTTACTGCGGACAGTATGAAACACCGACCTGTACCCAGGCGCCCAACAGGCGCAGCTCATGTACATTTACCTGCTGCCCTGTTGTAACTTACTTCTTTGCTCCATGCCTGAAAATAAGTCTGGAAGTGTGGCCCCGTAATGCCAGTGACAGTTAACTGCTCAGACGCTTAGGCAGCACTCAAGCAGGTAATTATACTTTAAGAATGCAAATAGCTCCATTAAAATAACGTAAACAAAATATGTCCTAATAGTGCCACCTAACAGAGACAGTTCTAATGAAGCTATCTCAATCCGTTTGGGCACTTTTTATTTTTAAACGCAAATGATTTTACCATCAGGCTCTGATTCACAGGAGCACACTAAGCATATGCTAATTTAACATTTGTAAGACTGCTCATATGTTCAAATGCTGATTCTGCAGGAACGGCGAACTCCCTGACCTGCTGTCCCCAGTGGAAGCCTCATGGGACTGAGGTCTCGCTAGTGAAATTACCCGCAAAGGGAAAGTACGCTTCCAAAAAAGAATCACCATTGGTCTAATTTTAGCCCATTATCTCCTTTTTATAAACCTATTCTGAAAAATACCAGGTTTAATGTCTTATGGATAACTTTATTTTGCCTTTCTGAAATTAGGATATTAGAACTGAATTAATTAATTTTCTCAATTTTTTGTAAGAAATAAAAAAATAAGAGCTGCATAAACAATACGTAAAAGTAATAATTCTTACCTTGGATACGTGTCAGTACTGTTGCACTTACTGCATCAAAAACAGATATGGAATTTCCTTTGTCTGAACCAGATACCACATATCTACCATCACAAGAAATATTACATGAAGTTACAATGCCTTCATGTTCTACTGTCCACTAAAGAGAAAACAGAAGGTTTTAGAAACATGCTTGAGGGTTAGAGAGACTTTTACAGCAGACTTTCTATAACCTGCAAGCAGAATCAGAAAGAAGGTTTTTGATATCACTTTGTTTTGGTGAAAGCTGACAGATGTCTTTATATCCAATTTTTCTATTTTTGCATAAGCAATAAACTTAAAATTAGACAAAGCCACCCTGTTCAAATCCTAAGATTGATTAAATTACCATTTAAAATTTATCTTCTGAGACAAGTTATTATTATCATACCTATTTGTATCTGAAATAACTGAGACATGTTTATCAAGAGACTTACCCAAGATCAAGCAATTATCGGTACCAAAACTAGGACTAAAAATCAAGCCTACCAACCCTAAGTATATTGTACTGTGCTAAAAAAGAATGTTTTGTTTTCTTATTTAACAATAACAAAGCAATAAACCTGAATTTCACAGTTCTACCTTCTGCAAGAGGCATTCGAAAGGATACATACAAGCATTTTTCCTGTTTCCATATCCCAAGCCTTGACAGTGTCATCATATGATGATGTTACCACTCTAAAAACGATGTTAATGAAAACAGTGATGAATGTTTTCACGTAAAAGAAGGTATTTAAAGAGTGACAACATTTAATTATGACAATGATTTTACATCCTCACACACTAATTTAAAATAGATTTTTAGAGGCTACAGCAAAAAATATTGCATAGCTTAGCTGAAAAAAGGATTATTTCTATTTCAGATAGAAACTAATAATAACAGTCACATAGATAGTTTTCAGTGCAAGCAGTCAACTCAATTTCATTTCATCCATTACAATATATTTAATTATTTCTAACGTCAGAGTAATTTTAAAGCCATTATGATGTCTTTTCTTTAATGAACATGCAGTGCTCTTGTCAGGAGGGTATTTTGGATTTTCGGTGATTATGTTGCTGGGTAACCCTGTACCACAAACACTGCTCTGCACAAACACAAAGCCACATTAGACAACAAAGCTATTCAATAAAGTTTACTAAAACTGGCAGGTTTCCATAAAATGGGACGTCAAAAATTTTTCCCTCATGTAGTTTTATTAAAATATTCCCAAATATCTAAAGTAATATTTATATTGAAAGTCACTGGATGTAACAAATATTTTTAGTACCATTGTGGCTTTTTATTATGATAAAGTTCATAAACTGTCACTTTTGTGCATTTTGCCTAGAAAACTCGATGCACCAATGTCCTAACAACTACAAATACAATTATATTATTAAAATATTTTTATTTTCCCCATATGTGTATACTTCCTGCAACCAACACCATCTCTTCTCCTAAACCGAAGCACGTAATGTAAAAGACCACATTAAGTTTCTGAACTGGTAGCATTTTCGATTGGAAAGTGGTTTCCAGGGCCATTTACAATGGCATTTGTTGTTTAGCAATTTTCAGGAATATACAGAATTTCTATAGGCAGCGTGTATGTGTACTGTTCAGTGATCAGAAAGCTAATCTGTCAACTCTACAATCTGATTAAAAAAATATTTCAACTATGAACTAATGATAAAATATGCCAGAAATTGTACTCCTGGAAGCACTGCATGACCTACTTAACTGAATGCTAATATATGCTGCAGTTGTTTTAATTATTGTGTCCACAGATTGACACTGGCTTAAGATGCATTTGTTCTTTAATTGACAAGACAGGCTTAATGGAAAGGCTATGGAATATTAATAAACAATAGAGAGAAGAGGTCTTTTATGAAGGTATAAATCTCACTGACAGATGAACCCCTGAACCTTGGCTAATTCAACGTTGTTCTTTTATACAAGACATATATATTTATATACTCCTTTCATAACATATGGCAAAGACAGACTTCCAGCACCGTGCAACTCAAGAACAGTATTAGACAAGTTCTTTGCCCTAAAAGAGGCCATAATCTATCAGACTATTCCAACATGCAATTTAGACAATAAAGAGATTCCTGTTTAATTCAGCAGACATCATATGCAAAGCAGGAAAGATTTAAGAGCTCCTGTACAAACTGTATGTGAGAACAAGGTGAGATTCATGTGGATGGAGGAGTCTGGCAGTAAAGGGTCTGCCAGCAGAATATGGACAGCATAAATGAAAGCGCAAGGATGGAGAGTGGAAAAGGAGGAGGAGCGTATGGAGGGAGGGAGATGTAAGAGAAAATTATAACAGAGTGACTTATCATGGAGCACAAAAGTAAGCAAAAGAAGTTTGACTTTGAGGTAGTACAAGTTAGGAAACCATAGAAGGATTGGAAAAAGTAACTTATTTGTTCTAAATTTTGTACTGTTTCCACATGCACTGAAATTGAGCCTTGAAATCATGAAACCATCACTTTTTACTTTTTTTTTAATAAATTAAGACAGAAAATGGTCACCTTCTGTCATCAGGAGTCAAGTTGCACTCAGAAATTGGGGCAGTGTGTGCTTCTTCAAAAACTTGAATAGGAAAACCTTTCTTAACATCCTTGAATAAATCCAAATGAGTTTGATTAAGAAGTGCTTTGCTAAATTGTAAAAACATACAAAGCATCACAAAATAAGGAAAAACAAAACTTGTGAAATCAGCAGTGAGTCTTACTTTAATTACTCTTACAATCTCAGACTCTCTATTCCTTCTTGTCATTTCAAGACTGACTGAAACAGGGTTCTTCATCTATTGCACCCAGACTTGTATTTAACTCCTTCCCATCACAATAGTTTTCACCGGAAATTTCTTGAGAAGCATTCTCCTTAAACTCTCACATCCACATCCATACCTCACTCCTGGCAAGTCTTTCTTCATAAACTAATACATGGCTTCCCATTTTCATTCACGTAGTTAACACTCATACTCTTGAGGCCTGCCATCCCCGTATCAATTACTGCAACATCGTTTTCTTCACAAACGCAGTCTCCCCGAGTGCAATGCTCTTCCATGGATTTCCCTTTACTGTCCACATTACATCATTCCCTGTTTGTGTTCCTTCATTGATTCCTCATTCTCAGTCACAAATACAAGCCTCTCGTCTTCAAATACAAAGCTCTTTGTGATTTATCCCAGGTATCACCTCCCTTCTGCCTTACCTTTCATGCCAGCCTTTGTCACTCAGTCACTACATTTTCAAAATTTGAGTTCCCCTTTGCTGTCCTTCACGTTTTGCAGGAGTCACCCATAAATAACTGGAAATCTCTCTCGTAATACAAAATCCCACTTCGATGTCTGTTTTGTGACTCCTACAACTGCAGATCGCTGAGCTGCGAGATGATGACCCATACTGCATTACTGGTTCGTTTACCACAGAATCGTGCAGGTTGGAAAAGATCCTTAAGATCACGGGGTCCAACCATTACCCCAGCACTGCCCAAACCACCACTGACCCGTGTCCCTCAGCACCACGTCTGCCCGGCTTTTAAATACCTGCAGGGATGGCGACTCCACCACTGCCCTGGGCAGCCTCTGCCAAGGCTTCACAACCCTTTGGGTCAAGAATCTTTTGCTGATATCCATCCGAAACCTCAACCTGGCACAAACTGAGGCTGTTCCATTTCTCCATCAGCTTCTACCTACTTAGTCTGTTACAGAGAGAGTTTTAAGTGATTTCAGGAAGGGACTATCTTTTTGTCGTATGTGTATAATGTTCAAAGCATAGTGCAGCCCTAACCCGTGAGTAAAGCCTCGAAGTTCTTTAGTAATACAAATAAAAACATGAATCAAGTTTCACAAGTGGATCAGGGTGCCTGACTGCAAACACCCAAACAACACACCATGAGGACTGCTGACATGCGCAGTAACTCACACATCAAAGCATCACAGGATCAGTCATCATACCTTCATCTAGGGAAATAATATTCTATTTCCATGATTAACCCAATTATTTCAATTAGATTTTTGTTTGCATAAGTACCAAGAGGTTTCAGAATCAGGAGTTTTACTATTTAACTGTGACTGCAAAAACATTTACAGCTGCTATTTTTAAACTCAGTAAAATATCTTCAGAGGGCTCCTTGATGATTCAATCTTCATGCCTGTAAAACATTCCTTATTTCAGCTTTATTTTTTTTTAATTTGTTGTTGCATTCATAACATACCCAGAGCTTCACCGTTCTGTCATAAGAGCACGAAAGTATTTTTGTGTCTTCAAAGCAAAAATGGCAGGAGCTGACAGTGTCACCGTGTCCTCTCAGAATCTCAAAAGGGATCTGTAAAGGAACAGAGCAAAGTTTAGGAATATTTTTCCTTGAAATTATTTTTGACGACTTAGTCCACAAGGGGGAGTATGAAAGCAAGAAAAAGGATAATAATAATTTTAATTTCCGCTTGTCGGAGAAGAGTTCACATCCTCCCCTGGGCACCGGCCTGGAGCAGCTCTGCCAAACACAGCTGAGAAAGACAGATTCGTGGACGGGGATTTTATTTTTCTGGAGGGGAAGAGAGGTTTGGTTTCCCAGTTCTTCTTCCTCTCATGAAAAGTAATATTTATCGTTAAATTTCATGAAGTCTCTTTCCAGTCCTTCAAACGCTTGTTTCCTCGACGCTGGCCCATCGCAGGGCAGCACATCGAGCTCCGAGACGCCGCGTTTTAGCCAAGACCGTTCTAAATTTCATCTGAGATATCTGGAGGCGGCCTTTCCTCAGTCATTGAGGAGTTTGCTGACGACCGCCCGGCACGCGTTTGCGTGACCAGACCGAACAGAAAGACCAGCTGCCGCCATCAACCACACGCGAAGCCACAGAGCTCTCGCCCCCCTCAGCTTTCAAAGGCCCGGCCTCCCCCGGGCGGGCACGGCGCCTGGCCTGCCCCGGCCCTCCCGCCCGCCCAGGCCGGGCCCGCCCCTCCCTGCGCCGTCGGATCGCGGTCGCCCCAGCGCCCCTCGGCCGGGGAGGGCGACGGCGGAGATGGCGGGGCCCGGGGCGGCCCCCAGGCGCTCCCCGCCGCCATGGGCCGCGCGCGCTCCCTCAGGCGGCCGCCACGCCCCTCCCCGCCGTCGGGACCGCGAGTTCGATCCCCCTCTCTGCGGGTTCCGTTCCCCCCGTCCCGTGGGGCCACAGGTTCGATCCCCGGGCGGGCCGGTACCAATTGCTTTTTAAATGTACTGCATGAAACAAAAAGGAAAGTGGTATAAACAGTTTTCATTGTAACTACATAAGGCAGGTTACAATTACAATACTCATCACTTAGTACATCAGCCTTAACAATCTGTGTCAAAATGACAGTTTATTGCTGTAGATGTGCTAGGGTAAAGGCTATAGGCCATTTGGAGACATACAGCCAACCCCAGGTACAGCCGGATACCGCCAAACTGCATCGCACTCTTTAAAAATACTTGTACCCAATATAAGTTTTACATTGCTTTAGTTTTTAACTTCCTAATTTAATTCAGACTGAAAATTACTCTCCAGTGGTTCAGAGGTCCTAGGCAATTGCTTCCCGTACAAAAATGATTTTTAATACTTAAGTTTATTAAATATCTTGTTTCATGTTAATTAAAACAGAGCCTGCAGTGTTTCAAATTATGCTGCCCTGAAAGGAGTCTTTTCAACATTACATAATCCATACATTTTGAACCTATGAAGCGTCACAAAATAAACATATGTACATTTACTTTCAAATAAATTCAATATGAATACAGTATCCACAGCGCTTCAAAGTACACAATTGATCTACCATCACGGAGGAGATCAAAAATCTGAGATCAAAGTCCCACAGCACTAAAGAAAGCAAGCTGCCTCTTCAATACTGAAGTTGTTTTAATCTAAAAGGGGAAAGAAAAAGAAAGAGGTCAGACTGGATAGTAGCATGCAACAGTAAGAACATTTAATCACTTGAGCAGTTTCTTAAACCTTAGTTTAAGACAGAGATCTGAGTTATGCGAGATAAAAACATTCTCAGTGATAGAGACATAAAAATGCAAAGACTTCCAAAATAACTGGTTGTACAAAGAAACCTAACTATTTTGTGCAAAATGCATAAATACATATACATATTTTAGCTATTTAGAAACCAAGAGAAGCAGGTTTTTTTCAGTAAGAAAACACCAGTACATAACTGATGCTCTGTTCCAAAGAAGCAGCGGCAGAGTCCTTTGGAATGCCAGCCCTTCCACGGGTACATCTCCACGCTGCTAAATACCCGGACCCCAAACATTTTGCCTTTAGGCCAGCTGGATGTGGCATTTCAGCAAATACGCTGAGACCTCTCTTCCAGCCGACTGGAGACACAGAACAGAACCCAACAGAACCCAGTTTTCACATTTCTGTTGGTACTATGCTCAAGTCTCTAGTTCATAAAAACGTAATGGCACAATCTCAATTTAGCAGACATGTACCTGACTCAGGCATTGTTCCGTTTGCCTCGCTGCTCCCTTCTCCAGCACACAATTAGCTTAAGCATCAATGCCACACAATGGAGCTATTTGAATCGGATCTTTCCCTAATTATCAACAAACCAAAGCAGACTCATAACGTTCTGAAGCAGACGAGGTTGCTTCCAATGTCTCCAAGTAAAGAGTAGACAAAATAATGGAAATAAGAATTGCCACCTACACTTGTTCAGTAATTCCCATTCAAAATGCCTTCCAAAAATACCAGTTGTCAATAACTACAACCTCCATTAACTAGCAGAGTTGTCTATTTAGTGCCCTTTATCTTAAGGGGCTTCTATCCTAAAATTAAGTACCCTCAGCTTAAGGTGTATAATATTTGTAATCTTTCCTCACTTTATAAAAAAAAAAAAAAAGAGTATTTCATATTCATAAAGAGACCATCTGTTACATATTAGCTGCAAATAGGTTCACTACAATGAAAACTCAGAAACTGAGGTTTTGGTTATCCACTGCAAAACTTACAAGTGTTTACGTAAACTTTCTGTTTACCTTCTAAGAAGTTCTTTGGGTGACAAGCCCGTGGTGTCTATATCACTAAGGCTGTCACTGCTATCTGTGGTGTCTGAACTGCTGTCTTTTTCTGATTTTTTATTCTTGTGTTTTCCTTTGGTTTTCTGTTTCTTATGTTTCTTTTTCTGTAAAAAGAAGAGAAATAATCCCTTATTTCATTGTGAAACATTTGGGTTCTTCTGAAAGACAACTACAGCAAAAAGTTGATTTCAGTGTAGTCTCCAAAGCTTAACTGAAATGGAACATTTAACAATGACTTTTTTCCACTACTCAAACCGAGCTAGAAAATACATACCAAAATCACCCATTTCATCCCAAACACTCAAAACAGAAATTTCATTATTGCTATTTGTATACAAGCCATGAATTATACGCAGTTCTTCAAATATGCCTGACATCTTCAGTATACAACATTAAACTGCCAACAATATTCTAATCACATTGTGTATACGGAAAAAGCAGCACCCTACTTGGATCATTTTCTGTTCTGAAGTTCAGATTTCAAGACACCTAAGAAACTCAGTTGCTTAAGTTCTAGTCCCACTGTATCTATTTTCTACAACCTAGCATAAATAATAAAAAGTTTTGACTGACAGATGACAGAATCAATGAAATTAAATTAAATTTAAAATTAAATACCTTTTCCTTTTTGTGTTTGTGTTCTCTCTTAGTCTTGTGTTTCTCTCTGTTCTTTCTACGTTTTTCTTTCTTACTAGGCCCAGGAAAACTTGCTGGCACCACTGGATCTTGTTGCCAAGTAGAGCCTAAAGCACAAAGCAAATGAAGAAAAAAAATTGACAAAAAAGGTAATTTTATTATTAAGTTCTATATTACTTTTCATGTAATAGTATAGTTTAAAAAAATTAATCTAAGATTCCAAATGGAAATGAAATGTCTACAACTCCTAGCTGCAACCTTCCTACTGCAATTAAATTCCTTTGCAATCTGTTATTAAGAGAAATTGTAAGGCTGGTCCTCTATTTTCACTATGGTTTCTTACAATTGCCTCTATAGAGCTACAACAAAAGTGGTACACAGACAAAGAGGTTCCTGCTAGTCGATCACAGCAGGGTAACAAAGCATTTGTTGATGCCAGTTTGACATAACTCAAGCATTTATGAGGTAAAGTACTTACAATTTTTTATTTTTTTTTTTAAAGTGAAATATCGTGTATCTTACATACAACTTCAATGTGTAGAATTTACACACCAGAAGTCTACAGAACCTACCAGAAGAAAAAGCTGGAGGCAACTTTGGTCCAAACTCCTCTGCTGCATCCACTTCCTGCTTTGAAATTGGCAGCAAAGGAACGCCAGGATCAGCTGCAGCAGCTGCATTCTCTGTGGAAAAAACAGTAATTTCTTTATTTGAAAGGAAAATAAGGTAACACTTTTTCCAAGAAGCTCTGAAGAAAGTTAAAAAAGGTTTTCTAAAAACCTCCAAGAAAGCAAATTGATAGCATCCTAGATCTGCTTTGGTCAATTGGATAGCTGACGTTCTGAAACATGTCAACATACTCTTCTTTGGGTTTATGGTTGTGGTTTTTTTTAATCAAAATTTACCTTTTACATGATACAATTACTAATTAAATTAATATCAGTGCATGTTTGCTTTCATTTCGTAACACAGTAGTACACTTCCACTACTTAGAATGAATAAGAGACTCCACAAGTTGTATAAAGTTAACACTAAAAGTTAAATTTTAACAGAAAGAACCGTGACCGTAAGTGGACAAAGTATTTCCATTGTAAGCGAAGTATATTGTACATTTTGTTAATTTAATGACATCCTAAAGATATGGGAACTTTTTACAGCTCGCTTATTAGACTTTAAGAAGTAGAGTATAAGACTGGTCTTTACCCTCTCTTGTGGAAGTATTCTGGCAACTTTTATAACTAGAATATAAATAAAATGCAACTTTTTGATGTCTTAGTAAAATTATTTCAACATCGTATTTTACTGGAATATCAGTATTTAGAGCATGAATTTAGTTATCAAAGAAATCCAAGTTATTTATTTCTGATTTTGTCAAATATCCATCACAAGACAGTCATAGTTTATCAATCTATCTTACAATTTACCATTGGTATAAAATATTCCCCGTATTTCTCAGTGAAGTAAGCCCTAACATTAGATGGTTTTGCCCCCTCGTTGTTTAACAAACATATTTCTTAGTGTAGTTTGCTTGTAAAATCTACGCAGGACACATGACAACGTAAATAACACTGTAACATGCAAGGCCTTATTCAGTGCTGTAATTCACATTTTCTACATGTCCAGCTCCACCAATATCAGATGATCTGCATAAGAGCACAGCACTGTCGTAGCAGTCCTGGAGTATTTGATTCATAAATGAAGCTTTTACAAGGTATTTATACAAATGAATATCCATTAAGTACTACCTTGTACATTTGATGAAGAGTTGTCTGGCAGATCAACTTGCTTGGTGGTTTCTGAATCTATTTCCAAGGTAGGTGGTTGCTGTTCTTCATCACTCTCTTCTTCAGAGGAAGATGATTTTTCATCTGAGGAACTCACAAAGATGGCCTTAAATAAGTCCATGGATGGTCTGCTTTCTTCTTCTTGATCCTTATCTTCATTAGCTACCTGCAAAACAGCATCATAACAAACCGTATTTAAACACTAAAGAAACTAACAACCTCTCTCTGATAAGTAATAACTTCAAACATGCTGACATGTATTTACAAAACAATCAAATATCACAATAGCTGTGAAATATAGTCTTAGGAATTGCTAGTCCAAAACAGTAAAACTCTGAAATGCTGCTGAACTAAGTCAGTGTCCTGTAAAGGGTAGTGCAATTGGTGCTACATGGACAGTTGAAAACAGATCCTGAGACATTATAAATTTTAATTCATTAATTCAAACTTAAGGTATATACTACTAAATTTATGCAAAAGGAAACCACCACCTTTCTCCCCAAAGTATGCACTCATCTCCATTCAAAACAGAAAAAAAGATACATGATGTGCTTGTGAGCAAAGTGCGTGGGTGTAAGGGACTGAATTTAACTCCCAGTCTGCTGAGCTACATTTTATCTTCTCTTCAGCTGCTACGTCAAGTACAGTCACACTCGCTGTCCTTGTATGCTGTAAGTGTTTCATGTCTCAGAGTTATAACCTCAAAACTCTTCCAAGTACAATCTCACATCTTGGCTTATCCCGAGCTGGCTCTCCTGCAAACTGATCTGCATTAAATCAATTCCCATGTGACCCAACCTCATTCCAGGGTCGTGAAGGTTTACAGCTACTCCCTTAGGTCCCGACGCGGTTGTGAACTCACCTCGGTGGGAAGAGTTTCACTC
Source organism: Limosa lapponica baueri (assembly GCA_002844005.1). Classification (NCBI taxonomy): domain Eukaryota; kingdom Metazoa; phylum Chordata; class Aves; order Charadriiformes; family Scolopacidae; genus Limosa; species Limosa lapponica. The sequence continues at coordinate 35,947 of KZ506380.1, forward strand.
AGCCCAGTCCCGCTTTCTTCTGTTGCTGGCACTGGTGGCTGCTGCTGAGCATCAGCTTTTGATCTAGCAAGACTAATGAATTCACTGATAGAGTCTTTTTTCTCTTTCTCTTTATCTGACACATCCCATCTTGAAGGTTTCTTTGGTTCTGAAAAAGACCCAAACGTTCAAATCAGTTGCATGCCAAATTATCCTGCATTTCTTGGCTACCTGATTTTAAATTACTCTGCTTCTTCAGTATAGTTTGATACTTTTTAAATCTTTCTAATAAATATCTCACCTATTAAGGTATTCTAGGTGGAAGAAATTAGCATTATATCACTGATTTCAGTTTTTGTATCACTGAATTTATTGTCAGTTTTGTTCCTCTTTTCTCAAATTAAAAAAAAATAGGTGGATAAGTTCTCTATGACAAAGATATGCTTTTTCTATTTTATTATCTCATTTATAGCTAAAGTAATAAAGTAACGACAAACTTACTGTTGAGACTGTTATTCTGTTGGATTTTTTCATTTGTTGCTTGAGTTACAGACGTGGTGGGCTCAGGCACAGTTAAGAAATTAAACACAGAATACTTGTCTCGTTTCACTTTCGGTAACCCAACAATGGTAGAACTAGAAGGAAATAAAGATGTTTGTCAATTATTATTGTTGACACAGAAAAGGCCTCAAACTATCTACCACAAGTTGAAACACCTACAGCAGTCCTTAAAATGCATACTATTTTGTCAGAGGTCACCACGTTTAACGAGGCAAATAAAAACATTAGGCAGCTCTATGTTATGTCTACTATGACACAAGAAGAAAACATCCAGCCAGATTTTCCACAAGCATATGAAATACTCAGAATTTTCAAAAAATGTTAAAAATACCAGTATCAATCATCTTACTCAGGATATGGGTCAGGAACATTAAATCTTTTACACAACAGCTTTTCAGGATGCCATTCAAACTTGTCTCTCGTGAGTTTGCCAAACATCTTCATCTTCACGGCAGTTTCCTTATCATCGATATCATTCTAAAAAAGTCAAACATTTATAGCTGCTAAATAAGTTAACAACTTACTAAATAGACTATTACTGTTTCAAGACTAAGAACAGGACAGAAAGATAAATATTTAAGTGTAGTTTAACAAACCTCTGCTTTGTGTGAGTGTTTTCAGAAGTTTGCTAAACAGAAGGGCAACAAAACCTGGACATTTTATCTACAAAAGAGTTTTAAAGAAAAAGAACTTTCCAAGTTGGGGTTAAGGCAGCAACTGCAGCTCCAAGGTCCTAAAAGACTGTAAAGAGCACATACCTCTTGGTCCCGAGGAACTTCCACTTTGTCAACATCATCTTCATATTTGGCCCGGGTAAACCTGGATGAGAGTGTTGAATTTGAGGATTTGTAGAACATGGCCGCACGGAAGAACTCCTCTTGTTCTCTTCCTCGCTCCCATTCTGTCATACTCGGGTCTAAATAACGCTCCAATGTATCCACTATAAGGAGAGAAATTATCTACTGTAAGATAAGGATAGAAACGCTTAGCAGAGATTACAGCTGATTTAGGCCTGATGCTTTTTCAAAAAAAAAATAAGACAATAAGCAAACATCCTTGCAAGTATTTAATGCGTATTTAGTTTAAGGACAGTATTAATCTCAACTGTGTTATTCCTTCATAAGCAGAGGTAATTTTGCAAGATAGCATTACAAGTAAAATTGTTTAAAATACCTATCTTGCATTTGGCAAATACTGTCATTCTTGCTGACTCCTTACTCATTGCCCTCTAAGGAATTAATAGGTGTTTAAAACAAACAGTATAATCCAAAGCTTTATCAAATAACTACAACACGGTGAGTTAACCAGTGAGCAAGCCTGGCCAGGCTTTGGTAACCTCGCGGGGCTTTCTGGTATATAAAGTGCCCGCTGACAGATACAGACTTTAGACACAGGTTTCTGTGAACAACACAGACCCTGTTTAAAACAAGGGGTTCACACTTGCTCCCTGAGAAATGGACAGTAACAGCAGCCAAGCAAAGACACTCTTACAAACAGAATCTTAATCCTTCAAGTTATTTAAGTATTTTGCATTTTTATCATTCTGACTAAGGAGGCACTTACAGTCATAAGAGGACACCCAGTTTTACACAGGGAAAACCCCATTTCCTGGATGGAGGAACTCAGGGTGCAAAGCTCAAGCAGTCTGTCCCAATGCGCTAACCAGGAGAGGCTACTGACCAGGAAATCTTTTTTTCATACCATGAAAAGTATTGTTTAAAAAAAAATCCTAAAATAACAAAACCAGGTTTTCTACACAGCATGAGAAGAACCGATGAAGGGGGTTAGGTTTTTTTGTTTTGAGTAAGAGCTCCATATGCATACTATGATTTTACAGCCATAAATATTTCTGTGAAGAATATAACCGACAGTGGCAGCCTGAGTATCCAAAGGACATCCAACACAAGCTTTGACAAGCGGGAGTTCCTTCACTCACTTCAGGGTCCCTATCTCCTCTGGAAGTGCAGGGTATGAGCATTCTTTTGATTTTTACCGTCCTGTGTGCAAAAAGGCAAAAAAATTGCTGTTCCACTGTGAGCCAATAATCTTTCTGCCTCTCTAGGATCTGTCAGTTCCACTCCTCAAACAGAAACAAACTAAATGAAAATGCTTGCTCCATGCATAGTTTATGGCATCGGCCAAAGCTGAAGTCTACTCTGCCAAATGAAAGACAGGAAACCCAGAAATAGAGGCAACTAAGTAGAACACCCTGGAGAACTTCACTTTGGCTACAGCATAAAAGTATCAACTGTAATGCCCAAAATCAAATCTTGCTGACACTTAAAATGACTGAGCAGTTTTCCTCGTCAACACGATTAAATATCGGTAACAGTTTCTTTTAATATTGGCCCTACAAAGAAGTGGAGTAAGGAATGCTGTGGAATTCAGGAAGAGATCTCATAGTGAACACAGAACACAACAGGATGAAAAACAGCGTAAGAAAAGAAAAAACAAAATCAAAACATTTTTTCAGAGAAATATTACAGTGTCAGGATTAATCTCTTCAGTTACCTTTTTCTCCTTGTTTAAGACTTTTCAGAAAACTTTCGTATCTTTGTTGTTTTTCTGGATTTTTTGCAAATGGTTTGAAGTCACTAGAGCCAGCGTTTGCCAACTGCCCCCCCAACATCATCTGCCACTTGTGAGCAGCATCATCTGGGGAGGCTGGCTGGAATCTGCTGCTGCGAGACTGATGAGGCAACGTTCTTGCTTTCATTTGTTGTTCAGATGCTTGTTTCACCTCTTTAAGTCTTTCTCTGTCTTTTTCAGACAGATATTCCAAAACAGAAGGAGCTGGACCTAAAAGCAAAAAAAAGCAGTAAAAGATAAATAGAAACAAAAAATTACTACAACTATTTATACCACTTTAGCAGAGGAAAAAAGCCTACCACTACGCATATATATTCAGAGAAAAAGTTCTTAAGCATCAATAATCAGTATAATGGCAGAGAAGGCAGATAAAAATTGGCTACTATTGCATCTTTTATGCTATTTACCACATATTGACATATTACTTTGTACACTTTGCTATTGTAGATACAAATGTGAACCACATTTACGAATTACCTTGTTAGTGGATTTCCATGTATTTCAGTGAAACCTCATTTTTACAGGGGGGAAAAATAAAAACTAACAACTCACAGCCTACTACATTCCTAATTCACAATAAGGCCACCAAAAAACCACCCCAAAACCAATATAATAAAACATAATCCCACACAAACTTTTCTTTAGAAGATTGAAGTAAATGAAAATACAGAAAAGGTATGTCAACAATTCAACTGTTAGATGAAACTGGACAATCACAAGGTATTCTAGCTAATCCACCTAGATTTAATATTTTTATATCAGAAAACAGTATTCAAGGTTAGACAAAATTTTTACTGCAATATAAACAGGGGGCCTGAAACAGAAGTAAAGGTGTGCTCACGTGTATCAATACCTTTCAGAGCAGTCTCTCCCAGTCGTTCCCTCCTCTGAGACGCATCCAAAGTGTGCCTGCTTTGCTGTGCCAGATCACTCACAAGTTTTCCAGTCGATTCCTCTAATGCCTTCTGTAAACGGCAGTTTTCACTCCCAGCTGCTATCACAGGGCGGAAGTAATGGACTGGTCTGTAATTTCGTGGCAGGTCAGGCGGGGGATAAACCTTTGCAGGGGGATGACAAGAAGAAAAAAAAAAAAAA
>KZ506380.1:40235-52208 GCA_002844005.1 Limosa lapponica baueri
AGTTTACATCTCTAGCAGCAGAAACAGATATTACAAGCTACTTATTCTTTAAGACCCCATCAGCAAGTGGCATCGTAACACAAACTTTGGGAACAGAGTGTTCTACTGTTAATATGCAATGATTATGAAAAATAGGAAAACATGCACATCAAGCTGCAGCAGAGTTAACAAGAGCCTTAATATGCATTGCTTTTATTTTAGAAATTGCTCTTGGTATTGCTTAATAGTTCCAATCTTTAAAAACAGAAGTAACATGACTTAATTAATTGGACTACTAAGTACTTCTGTGCTTACTGCATTTTAATCTTTTTTTAAAGTCCTTTTCGCTCACATTCTTCATTCAAGCTGTTATTTCAAGGGCTATCCCTACGCCTCCTATACGATAAGATTTTATATACAACACGTGTCCTTCCTTTTTCTTCATCAGAAAAAGGTCAATGTCATACAACTCTGTTTTTCATTCTAATCTATGCAAATATATATGGTGTAAATGATGCAAACTTGAGAACGGAGCTAACAAATTAACTTGTCACAAAAAACAGCAAAGTGGATGAAGCATGGGGCCTAATTTTTACAGAAAACTCAGTATTACATCTGAAAGACCTAGAAGCAAAAGACGTACTTTTTTTTTTTTATTTCACAGTTAAATTAAACCATTAGTCCAACTTTATGCCAAGTAACAGTGGATGGTGTGAAAGGTGTTTGCTCAAAGCCAGTACACGGGCAAAGATTAAATTCATCCAGCAGTCTGACAAATTCCAGGTTTGTACTGAATAGCCTCCAACTCTGTAATTTTGCTCATTCAGCACTCTTTATCACTAGCCAGAAGTGTTATTTCTAAAAATATGAAAAACACTGAGCAACAGTGAAGTCCATACAGCTAACATGTCAATTTGCTGATGTTATTCTTAATACAAAAATATCAGTATCTGCTTACTTTGCCTGGACTTGATGATTTTGATGCCAAGGAAAAACCATCCAAGATTTTGCCGATATATTTAACATCTCTTCCAGACCCTACAAAAGAACCATACAGCTGGTCAGTATTTGAATCACGTACGATTGGCAAAAAGCATTTTTTTCTGAGTATTTTCCATTTCACGATATATTTTATGGAGCATAATTGTAGTTCTTTGTCTTCAGTGCCTTTCATTTAAATTTAAGGGTTCTGAATCTGGCTTAGTATTATACAGCTAAAAAACGACTGCCAGAGAGACTGCTGTGAGAGGAACACGGCTAACGGTGAGGCAACAGTACCACTGCTGTGCATAGCTAACGTCATGAGCGTCACTAACTGTGTACAACTAACACAACGGGTACTCTAAAATCACAACAGTATTTCATGCACTTAAAAGTTGCACTAAAAACAAACTTGCATCAAAATAAAATTTACAAATGCTATTTGAAAATACACAAGTATATCTCAAAAAAAATTCTCTTTGCAAGTATATTGGGTCATATTTTGTAGCCATGATTCACAATCATTTGTTTTCTTCAGTGGAACTGAATGCTGTATCTCACAAAACAGCGCATATTGTCCTTTCAAAAATATAATTTGAGGGTTTAATCTACATTGGGATTAGTGGAGGACTCTGGAAATTATTTCCAGATTTGGACAATTCAATATAGAATAAAGACCAGATGAAGTTACAGACATCAGGTCTAGAAGATACCAATCCATTGAAAAGTAATCTATTTGGAAAATAGAGACTATGCTTATGTGTATTTTGTTTCCCCAATACAAATTATACCAGCTCTTTAGATAGAAGTACAGTTCTTACTTTTTTTGGATTTATACTGCTTAGGTGCTGTCCAGCCATACAAGCCATCTCCAGGTTCCTCATCTTTTAGAACTGTATCGTATTTTGAGAGTGTTTCAGTTGCATAAATATCATCGTCTTCCTCCTCTAGAGCTCCTACACCAAAAGCCTAAAATATGTTTTAGAATTCAAAAGCGTAAAAACAATACTTTAAAGTCACACGCCAGAACAAACCTACAGGTATATCTATCCATCCATATTACATAAGGTGTCCAGTAAACATACATATAGTGGTGAAAACATAGAGCTTCACAAAAATAGTGCTACCAACTAGTGGAAAAAAAAAAAAAACACCCAACCCACCAAATACAAAAGCAAACCTATTCCACTGCCTTGGCAGGGAGGGACAGCGAGTTTGGTCTTTACAGGATGAGGACAACAGCCTAATTCCACAAGGCAACATTTGCAGCCTGACTGAGAGCAGGTTAAGTTCTCAAAAGGAAAAAAAATATGTAAGTTGGCATGAAAACTAAACAAACATAATTCCCAGAAATATAAACTGACAGTGCTTCTACATAAGAACTACAAATACCACGGCAAGAAGCAAAATCTCTCTAGCAGATTCAACAGATCTAGCAGAATTTAACAGATTCAACATTACTGAAAGGATTCAGTAAAATTGACACAAAAAACGTAAACTAAAACCATAATGAACATCAACTTTCTCTAATCAAAATAACACAACAATTTTCTCCACCCAACTATTCAGAGTGAGATATTTTACAGCTCTAACAATATCGGTAGTGGAGGCATGTAAGAGTTCTAAGGAATCGCCCACATTTTCATATTAAGTAAAAAAAAAAAAAAAATCCTGTTCTCAAACCACATTTAAGGTGTGTCCAATGCCTAGGTACTAGGTGCCTTCCACTAAAGAAAAATCGAAATCTATTTAGATTTTACTGCACTAATAATAGAATGCATTAAAAAAATGTCCTTACCTGACCCATAATACCTAGTTTTCTTCCTTTACTGTGTCTCAGATCACCAAGTAAATTGCTTGTGTCTTCAGAACCACCTGTGAAAAGATTGAGGTGTTCTCTTCCAGACACACCAAATAAAGCTTGTGAGGGGTCCAAACCCTTATAGCCAAGTCCATGGACATTCTCTTTTGGAGTCAGATCTACTGGCATTACATCTTTTGGTGCAAATGTCACATTTTCCGGCTGGTATTCATCCTCTTCATCCTTGTACAAAATACAAGTATGTAACACCAAATACGATTAAAAGTTTTGTACGTTAAGATTTTACAACGTTTAGTTGACCTGAGACTACACAAGTTTGCGTTTCCTAAATTATATATGAAGATATGTATGAACTACACCTGCCTAGGGTACCAAAAGAATAGATTTTGTTACATTAAAAGCTTTCTTCACAATAGGCATAATAAGTATTTATGAATACTTCTAACAAAACTTCAAACTGAATGTTAAATACTGTTCAAAGACATGAAAGAAGTTTATTTTTAAATACATTATCACACATTCTTACATAAGTCAACGAACAACTTAATACCTCAGAACCCTCAGACAGTCCAGGTGGTAAAGCACAACCATATACTTTCACTGTAGGGTCTGTAACGAGACAGAAATAGCATCATATTGAATTACCTTATTAAATTTCTCTAAGATTAAAGATACAGACAAAAAAATAAAAAAAAAAAAGGAGGCTTTAAAATTAACTTTCTAATCAGCCCATGAATGCTAACTTTCTAAGAATGAGTTCAGGAACTTCACTGAACCTACCAGGTTTCTGCCTGCGTGGCTTTCTTTTGACGCGTGGTCCAATTCCTTGTCCTTCTTTCCAGCCCATTTTTCGTAACAGTTCAACCCCAACTGTTATTCTAAGAAAACAAAGGGGAAAAAAATTACCTCAAACCACATTTTTAGTATTTCTGGAGAAATACTTTACATATATACCATTTGAAATTAAGGTTTTATACCCCACTTTAAAATTAAATCTGAATGCATCAACATTTGTGAATACACTACATCCCAGTTTATAAATGTTTACCCGATACAAGTCTGCATGCATAAAACAAGAAGAGAGGCCACTTAGAAAGCATAACACTGCAGATCTTCCAAGTCTCCTTCGTGGATTACTGTGGTCAAACGTTACTTTTCTAACCAATACAACACTTCTAAGTGAAAGGAATTGTTTGGTTAACTCTAAATTTACTTACTTTGATGGTCCTATTAGATCATCAAATGCAGTGGTTCCTGGAATGGCAGCAACTACTCCTGCAATCTGTCTAGCTTTCTCTTTTATTCTGTCTTTAGCTTTGGATGCGAAATCGTCTGTGGTTGTAATATCTTTTGGTGCTATCCCAAATTCACTAAGATCCTGGAAAATATAAACAAAATGGAAAAGTTTAGATTAAAAAGAAGTTTCCCTCAAATGCTTACTTATTGTAATGGTAAAGGAAACAAAACAGGATATGACCCTTACATTGGGTAAATTTTTCAAGACTGTTTAAATCAGCTGCTTTTTCAATAACTTGCAGGGTCATATTCAAAAGTATTTGTAGTTTCTGACAAAGAAAATGAACGGGTTGAATTCTGGGGCTGTTTTAAATATTGAGATTACAGGAGCTTCCTAAGTGAATCTATGAAACATCCTATAGGACCTAGAAGTATAACACTGTATATAAGAAGGTGTTTTTAAAGTTACTTCCACTTTAGCTATTTAAGTTTTTTAGGAGATTTCATTGCCTGAAACACCTGCTGTCATGGCAACTACTTTCAAAAGTTTTGTATTCCTTTATAAATTTACCTCTTCATCCATGAAGTCTTCTGGTCCAAAAATGGTTCTGTCTGCTCTCTTCTGCCGTGATGATACAAAAGCTGAAGGAGTCCAGCCTTTAAAGAAAGTAAATATCTAAGTAAGGTACTGTAAACAGCAACGTAATATTTGAAAACAGTTCAAATGTTTCAACTTCACACCTTGAGGATACATCAAGGGAATATCCATAAAACTGCAGCCCAAAAACTCAAGGGGAAATAACTTCAACAATACTGTTTCAACTATTTACAGCATAGTGAATAGCAGGGGAAAAAATGCTTAATGACTGTTAATTTGTTTTCACTAACATCAAATTATGGTAATCAATTAACCACTCCAAGAAAACAGAAAAACATCTAACCTTCCTTTGTGCCAACAGTGTTAAAGTAACCAGCAGAGAAACCACCAGTAAATGCTCCATGGAAACGCTGGTATCGTCCCTTTGCATCTTTAACAGTCTGTTCTTGAAGAGGAACTGGCTTTTTAATTCGTTCACCTACAATGAGATAAATCAGAAACTAAGTCACAACACTGCATAAAGAATGGACTTTCCACTTGCTCTGGATATGTTTATTCCTTGCAATTAAGAAGTGAATCAAACAGTAGCCACCCTGAAAAGGAAAGCATCAGCAGTTTACGTTTATTCCCACACTACTTTACACTGCTAAAGTAAAAGCAGAAAGCATTCAAGTAGAAATCCTAAACTCCAACAAGTTCCGAGAACACGTTTTTTTCCTGTGAAAGGACATGTTTAGCTGTTAATCCCCCGACAGAATTTCATTATTTAAGTAACTGTGTAGAGAACTTACAGCACATCACAAGCGCCCAAAACTGGAACAGAACACAGGAGCTACGGACTCTGACATAAACGTTTGCACAACATTACTATGAATGAAGGGGCACAGCTGTACAGCAGTCCTCAGACGACACCGAGTCTGTGCCACGCGTACAGCGTAGGACGTTCACATCAGCGGAACTGCATACACTTCAGCTGCTGTATCTGGAGTCTACTCTTTTTTTGAGACTGGCGAGAGGACGGACCAACAGGCCGGCACCGGCCCTGTGCTGCCCAGGCTCACACCGCAGCTGGCGGGAGGGCCGAGCGGGCCATTTAACCTTCCTGCGCTGGGCCGCCCGCCGCCCGGCCCCGGCCCGCCTGCCAAGGCAACCCCTGCGCCCCGGGGAGGCCGGAGAAGGGGGAGGCAAGTCTGCGCTGGGCCCACTCGCCACAGCGTTCCCCAAGTGAAGGCCGCCATAGCACGGACAGCATCACCAGGCCGGGCCAGGCGGGCCCTTCGGGACACTCCAGAGCTCAGGCCGGGCTGCCTCCCGGCCGGCGCTACAACCCAGCGCCCGCCGCAACGCACGACAGCGGTACCGAGGAGGCGCAGAGGAGCTCCCCGGGGGCCCTTACCCTCCTGCAGGGGCTGCAGCGCGGTGCCATAGCTCACCAAATCCTCCTCGTCGCTGTCGCTGGACTCCGCCGCCGCCATCTTGCCGCGGCGCTGGTTGGCGCAGGACAAAGCACGCGGGAGGCGGGGCGCCTGCGCTGGGGCGGGCCCGGCCCTCAGAGCCCGCCTCCGCTCCCGCCGGCCCCTCAGAGCCCGCCTCCGCTCCCGGGAGCCCCGGCCCGGCCCTCAGAGCCCGCCTCCGCTCCCGCCGGCCCCTCAGAGCCCGCCTCCGCTCCCGGGAGCCCCGGCCCGGCCCTCAGAGCCCGCCTCCGCTCCCGCCGGCCCCTCAGAGCCCGCCTCCGCTCCCGGGAGCCCCGGCCCGGCCCTCAGAGCCCGCCTCCGCTCCCGCCGGCCCCTCAGAGCCCGCCTCCGCTCCCGGGAGCCCCGGCCCGGCCCTCAGAGCCCGCCTCTGAGGCTGCGGCCGGCCCGCAGAACTCCGTGAAGAAACGTGGGAAAGGCTGCCGTGTGCCGCTCCAACTGACCGGTGCGAAACGCCGTCTGATGTCTTTAACAGTTAGTAACGCTAGAAAAGGTTAAACACTTGGTAACCAACAGCCGTTGGATCGACTACCGAGAGGCACCTCCTGCAGCAGATCAGGCCCACTCGCACACCACCTCAGGAGAAGGAGGGCAAAAATTCCGTGAAGAGATTTTATCTAAACCGAGGTGTAAAGCGAACTGCACCCTGAATCAATACGGACAGGGGAGACGTGGATTTGAGTTACAGGCTTTAGCAGATATGTATTCCAGCGGGAGGTGTCCCTGCCCAGGGCAGCGGGTTGGAACTCGATGATCTTTAAGGTCCCTTCCAACTCAAACCATTCTATGATTTTATGATATAGCAAAATTTGGTTAACCACGTTGTTCTATGAGACAATGTTGACAGGAGTCAGTGTAAACTCTGCATTCAAACCTCTAGTAAAAGAGCTTTATCCCTCTGCGCTTTCAGGTGTCTCTGCACCTCCTTGGGGAGTCTCGTATCATGAGAGAAACTTTTCCTGAGTATTTTCATACAAAGACCACGTAAGAAAGACCACATAAGAACCAGTAAGAATTCACCGGTAAGACCCAAGTGTTCAAAATTTGGATTTTAATTTTGGGGCTTTCCACAGTGCTAGCCATGAGAAACTCACATGTCAATTTTGATTAATTTAATTTCTAAAGCTTACATTTTACCTTGATTCACTACAAGCACAATATATTATAAATTAAAAATAATAAAAAAAAACACAAACAACAACAACAACAACAAAAAAGAACAACAACAAAAAAAGAACAAAGCGCCACAAACCCAAACAGAAAAACACTTCATTATGCGCTGAAGATAGATAGTATCAATCCACAACTTTTGTAAGCAACTACCACCAGTTTCTTGAAATCCTTGAAAATAAATCACAACCTACTCTTGAGAGATCCCTGCCGTTAGCAGACAGGACTTCTGCACGTTTAGTGGCGTATTCTCTACTCCAGTATTTGTGTGTGTTTGTACACACAGAACTGGTTTCTTTCAGAGTGAAACTACCCGAGTTTCATGTGGTTTCAGGTTTCCATAGGAAATATTTACACGGTTCCATGCAAATAGGGAGTACTCTGTTTAATTTAGGTCTCTAATTCACTTTAAAACAATATAGAAGCCACAGACATTTATCTACATGCATTATCTTTTCTCGTCATTACTCATTAGTAAGCAGTTAGCTAGAACATACAGTGACAAAATGAGTTGTTAGCAGAGTTGCTGTTTCTCTTTGTTTAGGAAATAATTGTTCCTGAATAGTCAATTCTACGTGACTTTGATTTAACACACAGGCTTAAATAAACCTTTTTTGCACAATGTTAACAGAAAATCTTTTGAGTATCTTGTCTGTCATGTTCAGGATAATCAAATATTGACGTTTTCTTCCCTTTAAGGCTTTTATCAGATTAGAATTACTGTTGCATCCCAGTGGTATTTCCTTCTCCGTGGTAAACTCTCTCTCCTGTTTACAATTGTTAAGCCAGGTGACAATTGCTATTTGTAGCTGTTAAAATAGACAGTAATTCCAGCGTCTTTTGATAATTGTAATGAAACTAAAACATTACTAGGTCAGGATAGCTTACATTTAAATTAAAATTTTACCGTCATTTGGCTGATTAAAAAAAAAAAAAATATTTTTGAATGACAGCTCAAATACTTGCCGGTACATACAGGGCTGAAATGGAGCCCTTGAGCCACAGATGGACTTCAGGCTTCGGTTTTCCAATACATTTTCAACATCTGCTTTTAAATTAGTGCTTCAAGAAGACCGTCCATAAAAAGTGTCTTCCTACATCTTTTTGTTATATTCTTTAAAACCAGTTCTTCAAATAGATAACTTCTTGTTGATTAGCCTTAAGTTATGTGAGTCACTGGAACTTCAGAGTAAAAGCGGCATAACCAATATGTAAAAGAAAGAAGCAAAACATTGATCCATTTACAGGGGTGTTAAAACATGTTAAAGAACAAAAGGAAAACGTTAAGTACAGGGAGTATAAAAATATAATATTAAATACACTAGCCTGTTATTTTTCAAAACACAGCAAAAAGAGACAAAGAGCTTGACTTCACCTCTGCCTTGCCTCACATTCCATGGGAGCATTCCCCCAAATATTCCTCCTGCCAACACATGCCTCCTCTATCCCTTGAGGAAACAGCCACACGAAGCACAGACCCCGAGGCAGCGTGTTACCTTCTACAAAGCACTAGTTTTCGTTTTTTAAAACAATGAACAACAACAAAAAAAGAGGTAGGGAACGTTGTCCTGAAGCGCACAGATTTTCATCAGAAGGCAAGGCGTGACCTGGGAAAAGCGGTGATGATCCTGCCTATGTTTGGCCCCACACACTGAATTCCCACAGAACCGGCAACGTCTTGTTTCCCACAGGATCCCGGCAGAACAGGCGAGGTGTACCATCTGTGCAACAGTCAGTGGGATTTTCCTTCCGGGAGGATAGAGCTGCAGCTCACCCGTGCCCCAGGCTGTGAACCTGAAGCGGCAGCCGTGAAACGCTGCAGCTACAGCCACACCACGGCCATCCGAAGCCCTCATGCTGAGTTTGGGTACCATTTTTGTAACTTTTTTTTGCTATCGTTCAGTAAATGACTTGCTAAGGACACCTGCTACTGGCACTTCTTACTTGCAGTTCCTGTCTGGTCACTTTTCAATTTGTCTGTCATAAAATGCAGAAGAACTTCTTTTGTTTATGAGAACAACTTCTCATTCTTTACTCTCAAACCTTTCCAACTTGAAGATCTCCTCCATCTTGTAAACAGGTAACAGTCTCAAAGCAGATTCACCTCACTATTGCTACTGGGCCCCCATGCCCTCTTTTTGCCATTCTCCATCTCTTTTTTTTTCCCGCCCCAAATAAATACTTGGAAAGACTTGAGAGTGTGTGTGGGGAATAATCAGCCTATGATCCCTTTTCCTCTCTCCTCACCTGAAACTTCCCTGCAGTGGCCAGACATTTGCTCCTTAAGAACTGCACTCTTCAGAACTAGAGGATGGTACCAGCTGGGCTGACTCGCTGCAGCTGGATTCTTCGACCCTAGAGCTACAGGCTCTCAGGGTTACTGATGAAATCTCTTTCCGCTCAGAACAGAAGGTCACTGTCCAAAGCCACCAACAGCAGGAGGAGAAACATGTAACCGCATGTCAGATTGGAATGCACGAATCGACCTGGAGGAACTGCAGGAGCTGATGCATCCTTCTCCCTCCACACGGGATCGTTAACACGCTTTTGCTGATAAGGCTGTGTCTCTCTGGGACAAAAGCTGTCTGCGGGGCAGGTGTTGCCGTCCTGTAGCCGCCAGGCCTGTGACATCCCAAAAAAGAAGCCTTCTCTTTCCAGAGAGCAGCACCTGCCCTAAGTCAAACCAGATTCATCCCTTCAGTAGGTAACAGTGCACCGACACACGTCCCAGCGGGAAATGAATTTCCCAAACTGAGGCCATTTCCTAGCGGCCAAAGGATGACTAAAGATGGAATTTCATATATTCGCATATTTTTTCAAGGGAGGGGGGGGAAGGACAAGATTGACTGAGCAAGTGGAGTGATACAGACGTAACAAATACGGCACATAAGGTGTACATGTACACAGGTATCATATTTACTATGGTGTGCCTGCCGTAAGGCTGCCCAGCTTCTGGCCCCTCTTACCTCTGCTGTCGTGGGACAAAACCTGGGACGGCTCAAGCTGTGCATTCTCTGCCTGCTCTCGGCCGGGCCGTGGTCCGGTCACCCGGCTGCTCTGTCTGTGAAGATGCATAAAGCCAGCGGTCACCCGGCTGCTCTGTCTGTGAAGATGCATAAAGCCAGATAGCGCCGAGTTCTGTAAAACAAAGAGGGAGGTTTGCCGCAGAGATAAGATTCATTGCTTTCAATTTCAATACTTTAGGCACAACCTGCTGATCTTCTTTGGGTGCAAATTCTTAAGCATTGGATGCTTTCTGAGAGGTAGTGCCGTGTGAGTGCACCAGATCAGTGAATTTGCTCTCCTCTAATATTAAAGATAAATATCAACCAAACATCTGCATCTACACGCCCCTTTGTCTGAATGCAGGTGCTCCACATTCCCAGCCTGTCATTACTCCATCTTCACAGTGCAGCAAACCAAGCCTCCCGATTAATCCTGAGAAATGGAGAAGGTCTGCAATACGAACACGCCTCTGTTTAGGAATTCTAATAGCAATCAAAAAGCTACGGGAGACAAGACGTTTGACCAACTGGTGAGAAGAGCAGGGACATGTGTTTCTGAGGGTACATCAGCTTTTGGAATGCTCTAAGCTGCAATTTGCATTCCAGGGTCAGGGAGTGCTGCCACCCGGTCATTCCCAGCTCGGCCCTGGCTGCCGACACCATGCTGTCACCCCCTGCCTTTTCCAAACCAGCGTGTTCGCCAGGTGCTCTCTTGAGAAACAGGGGATGGGTCCTAACGCCACCATGGTGAAGGAGCCGTTACCCGAGGGGGGGCAGGCACAGCCCCATCTGGCAGCTGGGAGGGCGTTGGGCGACGTAGCCAGGACACCAGAGGGGGGAAGGCTGTAAAGCTGTCTCAGACTCCTCAATTTGGTGTAGAAACGTGCTGTGTGTGGCACTGCTGACTTTGATTTACTCAAAGAATCCACCAGCAATGAAGAAAGGCTGCATTTTGGCACCAAGATATGTTGGAAGTGTTGTACTGTGCAGAAAGGCCCGCAAATTCGTGTTTGACACGTGACCGTGGTAATAGTCACTCCGCACGTTGTTAATTGTCTGACCCTTTGGCCTGGCTACAGACTCTTGGGACTATTCGGAGTGATAGCTGTAGCCTTTCAATGAGATCAGTTCTCAGTAAATCCAGGGAAAGCAGTGCCAGCTCCCAGGATGCTCACATTAATACTGTTTTGATTGCCAGATCGTATCAGCACAGCCTATGCTGGCAAATTACTAGTTCATCTCTCATTTATATTAACTTAAACTGATTCTTATATATCGCATTGGAGTGTTACACTGATCTTGCAAGACTAAAATTTTAAAATCCTTTTAATTTGGGAGGCAAGTACCTGTTCTAATAGCATAAAAATAATTTAAAACATTGTTGATGCCCCAAATAGACATCGGAGCCAGTTAAACCGCTCTCTCTATTTCTATTTAACGCGTAATTTGATACATTCATCCAGAATCTTTCGGGTTACTGGAAAAAGGGGAAAGTGCTGGGGCGGGAACGAGCAGAATCGGGAAGAGCGACGTCCCGCTGACTCCCAGAGGGAAGGTCCTTGCCCCCCCGGTTCCCGAGCCTGCTCCTCCTCTGCCTCCGACGACGCTCCCGCCGGTGCCCGCACCAGGGTCCCCCCGCGCAGCCCCCCGCAGGGCTCCCGGCGGCGGGTCCGGGCCGCGGGGCGGGTCCGCTCCTCCCCGCCGCCACCG
>KZ506380.1:63346-116544 GCA_002844005.1 Limosa lapponica baueri
AAGGGGGTCAACCAAGCTTATGTACAGAACCTTTTCCTCAGCAATAAAACAATTGTATGTCTTTCTCTTTCTGCAGAGCAACCACTAACAACAAAGTACGAGAGCAGGTACTACTGGAACTGAGTTTTGTAAACTCAGACCTGCAGATCTTAAAGGAAGAATTGGAAGGACTTAATATCTCAGTAGAAGTTTATCAAAATACGGAGTAAGTGTAAAGCTAAGTTACTCAATCATTAACAGATCTTTTGTTTACCACTGGAAACAGAATTGTTTCTAGGTGAATGTGAGTGCTGGACAACAATTACGTGAAAGAACAGAGCTTGATAGGAAGAGAACATATTTGATGGTAGATTTGTTGACTAAGGGTTAGTCTGTATGTTTGTCTTTCACTTGGGAAAGGTATGTACCACTAATCCTTAGATACAGAGTTCCTGTGTGGAGGAGAGTATTGCAAGAATGGAAGGCTTTCGGGGCTTTATGGGGAAACACAAGGCACGAGCAGAATTTCTAGTACTGGAATGTCTAATTGGTTCAGTGCGTCCTGGAGTGAGCAAACCGAGTGATCTCAAAGGCGGTGCATACAGCAGTTCTCTCTTTAGCTGGAGAAGGGAAGTCCAACACTGATTTGGAGCTCAGAGCAGACTTAAGGTAATCTTTCAGGTGGGCACTTCAGTGATAGAAATCCGTAAATTAGCTGGCTAAACCTTTTAGTAGACGAAGTTGGAATTGTTCCAAGATATTTCTCCAACTTTAAAAAGCACACTAAGCTTCTAATTGCAATGGATTCCTCAAAGGTAAAACTTTGAAGGTAAAGATTATTCATTGCCTGAATACCGCAATGATTTCTGTATTGGTTAGGTGTCTCTGCTTCTAAAACTAAACGTTTACTTCTTGATCAACATTAGCAGCCCAAGACACAAATTGAAGCACTTTATATGAGGACGGTATAACTTTGGGTCCCTCTAAGCACTGTTCTCAGTTAGGTGTTAACTTCCAGGTGGACTACGAGGAATTCTTAATGTAGAAGGACTAAGCAGATTTCCAGTAGGGTATCTTTCAGTGAATGCTGACCTGATGCACAATATCTATGTTTCATTTTTCTCAAAGAGAAACTTGTGCTAAAGTTTCTGTCCTCCACTCCCATGTCAAACTTTGACAAATATTTGATGTGAAAATGTTTTTCATTCAAGATCTTACCAGTCTTTATAGATGTGTGTGAGCATAGAGAGCAGCGTGAAAGTTATCGCTGTGGAAATGAGAGCAAGACTCTAGAAGTACTATTCCTTCTTCTAGCTAAAGAATATTCTAAATATTTGGATTCTCAATGAAGGGTGAGCAGTAGGTCAGGCCCCAAGGCAGGTAGAAGCTTCGCGGCTGGACGGTAGTTTGCTTTTTATCTTCTCCTGATCCTACTTCCCCAGCCTGTTTTGAATGGTGCTTTACCTTTCTGATACTGTTCATTCTAAGCTCTAAATGCTTTTTATGTTCCAGCAGCTAAAATAACCTGCTCCCTCTGTAACTGCTCTCCAGCCTTTAATAGCAAATAGCTGATAATAGTTGCTGTCTGAGTCTACTGTGCATATAGTTGTCAACCTGAGCTCGCACCCACGTTACTGGGTGAGCCTGTATTGTG
The DNA here is from genome assembly GCA_002844005.1 of Limosa lapponica baueri. Lineage (NCBI taxonomy): Eukaryota > Metazoa > Chordata > Aves > Charadriiformes > Scolopacidae > Limosa > Limosa lapponica. The sequence goes on from KZ506380.1 coordinate 64,980, forward strand.
TCACACCAGTCTGAAGGGTTGGCCTTCCCAGTACTTGCACGCATCTCAGCTGGACTGAGGAGCACAACGCTATTTCTGCTCAGTCCTGGAAATCCAGGATCCCCTCCCTGACTGTTCAATGCCCCTGTGATGTTGACTCCATGGGTGTGGCAACTTAGAAAATTAAAAAATAGGAATTCAGTTCCTTTGAATGACAAATACTGGTGTCTACAGGGACTGTGGGTGGTACTAGAATTTATTAAATCGGGAAATTAGGACTTCTTTTCCGTGTGTCTCACTTCCTTTTGGGGAGAAAGTCTTGATATAATCTGTTGCAAAAGTGTTGTGGTTTCTTCTAAAAGCCTCATTAGAAATTGGATCATTTGCACTATCTGCAGTGGTGTTTTGGGTCTGTATCCTTGAAGTCCTTTTCATGCTGGCAGAGCCACTTTCTGGATCATGCCAGCCAGCTTAAGGATTCTGCCCCTGCTGAGGAAGCTGCACTCCTCCTTCCCCCTTCCCAAGACTGAATTTTCACCAGTAAGAAAGTGATTTTTCTGGCTTTGCTGATAAGACCATGAATGAATCACACCCATGTGATTTTATAGTTGGTAATGGAACGCTCTAAACAATGATTAGACAGGCAACCAGTTGTTTTCAGGAAAAAGGAAAATATCAGATAAACCTAATTGTCCAATACTGATCTGTTAAATATACTCAACAAAGTATGTGTCTGGAAGCAATTCTGATCTTTCTTTTTTTTTTATAATTGGGTAATATGCTTAGTGGAAGAGCAATATATTTAGGTTTTAAGGAATAAATGGTGCTCTTTAATTCATAATAGTCTTATTACTTAGTGCTGTTTACTAATAGGATCTGGGTTTAAGTCCGTGATACAGTTGTGTATTCTCACAGGATCATATTTTTTTAAGGCGCAGTTCTCATCCGTATTGCCCTTCGATATCTTAGAGCCTGACTTGTTTAGAGGGTAACACCTAGCATTGTCTACAGACTGCGTATCTCAGGCTTCCTACTCTTAGACCTTTCATTGTTAAAGTTGGTATACTTTGGCCCTGCTCTTCCCTGTGTTAGACACACATCCCTCCTACACAGGAAACGATTGGCAGTGTGTAAAATACTGATGATAACTACTGATAAATACCATAGCTCTTACCTTGACAGATGTCCTAGCAGCCATGGAGCTGGTTTCTGTCCATATAACTTGTGCAGGGGTATAAAGGTTGAGGTAAATTGCAGTAAGCCAGCCTTTGAGAGCCTCCTTTTCTTTCCTTGAAGGAAAAATAGGCTTAAGTGAAAAAAAAAAAAAAAAGCACAGACAAGTAGCTTTCCTCACTCTCTTCTTGAGGAGTCACAAGCCATTAAGCAGACTTTCTTGGGCAGGAAGGAACTGTTACAAACTATGTACCTTTTACTTGAACATTCATCAGCATACTAACTTTCTGCCATCAAATGAAACAAAAGTAATTATAAATAGAAAACCAGAAAGCAAGTATTTCTGAATCTTATTTTTTTTTCCAGAGAGACTTTCAGCATTCCCTTGGTACCTCTTGGCCTGAAGGAAACCAAAGAGGTAGACTTTACACTCCCCCTCAAGGTAAATTTCAGAGACACATTTCAAAATGAATAGTTAACAGAAATAACTTCCGTTTCATATTTGTTTAAAGAAGCAGAAGTATTTTATGTACAAATTATTATTTGTTTCATTTGCCCTAAAACTGAGATCACGTGTCAAAAATTAACCACCAATTATTTGGGTTGTTGCTCGTATCTAACTAGGATAAGGAGTCAGAAGATGTTATAAGATATCCCACTTTGGAGATGGTAGAGTGAAACCAAAGAGAATAAAAATTCCTTCTGCAGTTTGTGGTTCCAATAAGACTACTGATTACTACTAATTGTGAAAGGAAGTAGTGAGGAAGGTTTTACTCAGCAGTCCTACTCCATCTTGCCCTGACCAGGCTGGCCCTGCTGGGAAGCGGAGTTGGTGCATTAACATGGCTTGTTTGCTGACTGATGGGCTCTGCTGGCCATTGGAGCCACCTGCTGTATTTCTGGACTACTGTGTATTGTGCAATGTAGATTTCATCTCACGATAAACCATTTTACATCACCGTAGTATTTGTCTCTGCTTTTCTTCTGAAGGTTAATCTCCATGGTCAGATTATGGCACCACTTTATGCCATTGCAGCTTTGTTAATTTAAGTGGAATTGCCCTAATATGGCTGACAAGAATTTGGCAGTCTCTTTCTGTTAACAAGTTTTTTATGGTCACTTGATTCCCTTGTTATTTTAGCTAACAGGGTACATTTGACCCTTTCAAAACCACTAAGTGGTGTTGTTTTAAAACCAAATGGAGTTGATATAATAGGCGTTTGGTTCCTTTGCACCAGACTGAAATTTCTTGTCTCAGATCTGAAATCAAATTATTACTTCTATTGTCTTTTTGTAGTCTCTTTGCTATATGTTACTGTACTATTGACTGGACGGGAGCAGACACTGTGCAAACCACAACTGAATCAATTTTGTACTTCTTTGCAACTGCAGAAAAAAATGAATAGGTTAATTTTAGATATGCTGATTTTCTACCTTTTTTTAGGACTTTATTCTGGAACATTATAGTGAAGACAGTTCTGAATATGAAGATGAAATAGCAGATCTCATGGATCTGAGACAAGTAAGTTCAAGTATGATGTACCGTGAGGTCTTTTAAGCTACAGTTGTAAATAATAATGTTTCTATGGAATCAGAATATGCCATTATTACTTACGATTTCAATATTGTAATAGACTTAATTTCTGAGATATGGAACAGGAATCTTCATTGTCCAAGAGCTTTACCATTTGAGTAAAGTACAAGTAAAGAAAGGGATGAAGTTACAAAAAGTGATTGAGCTATTGACACAACTTTTTAAATCCTGTAAATCTAACATTTGTCTTACCTACTTTTCTAAAGTATTTTAAATTTAGCAGGAAGAGCATTAAAGTGAATTTATCTGGCAAAATATTTTAGTGGAATGGTGGTTATTTCTAACTATTGTTTGTTTCCTGTATTATACTAGAAACATAAACTTTCTTTGTAGTTGTCATAAAATACCTACAATCTTTATTTACCTAGCTCTGAGACTTGACAAACAGATCCCTTTTGCTTACTTAATTAACTCTGGGACTTGCCAAATGAATCCTCTTTGCTTCCTTGAAAGTTATGTACTGCTTCTGTGCAGCCGAAAAACTCTTACTTGGAATGCATCCATATGGCCTTAAGCTCACTGTTCTCGGATTCCACACATTTCTGTGATATGCAGAAGTCCAAAGGAAGCAGAGCTTCATCCTTGGTGTTTCAGTAGTCCTCCTGTAACAGCAGAATACACTTTATTCTAATCTATTGTATTTTAAGGCCTGCCGCACTCCCAGCCGAGATGATGCTGGCATTGAGATGCTGATAAGCTATTTCCTTCAACTTGGTTATGTAGAAAACAGATTTTTCCCACCCACCAGGCACATGGGAGTTCTATTTACATGGTAAGTGTGTAGTTCATGTTTGTCTTTTGTCCTTTTTTTTTTTTGAACACTGTTAATCATTAACTGCCTTGTTTAAATCGAGCATGTCAGTGTGCTTCTCTCCCCCCCACGCCCTGCCCTGTGTTGTCAATTTTTTTGTGTGTGTGTATTAAGAGTAAACCTGAATACAATACACCCTTTTCATGCATTGGGTAGATTGTGACTTGGGCTACAGGTTAGCACAAGGGAAAAATAGAGAAAATAATCTTCGTTTTGGGTACCTGCAGATGTTTCCTGGACTCTGAACCTTGGTGCATGAAGCAGATGGGGAATGGGTCAGACCTGAATTTCCCTCCTTCAGTTTGTTAAGAGGTGGATTTGGGCTAGAAGAGAGGAGGAGTGACTTAATTTATTACAGTGGAGTGTTTATTACATCTATGAGCAAAGTTTGACTCTGAATTCAGAGTTTTTATGATGAAAAAAGACGACTATCAAGCAGCCAAGAGGAACTGTTAAATTACTAGTCATAACTGCAAGAAGGAACTTAAAAATACAAGCTGTAGAGGATCTGACCATGCCAACAGTTGATCTTGGACAACATCTAAGCACGAGAACAGAGCAGCACGTGTGGATACTGCCCCAGTGTGCTCTCAGCCTCTGATGTTTTATGGGCTCTTTTGAATTAGCTGTACTATGCTTACGGAGGCACCGCTGTAAAACCTGCAGAAAACTAAGCCTCAAGTAAAGCTGTTCTCTGGCTTGCAGCATTGGATTGCCCTCGCAGTACATAACTGTGCTTCTGCTCACCTTAATTTTCACTGTAGCAGAACAATTATTAATAATTCTACTGCTTTTTTTGAAAAACAGTTTGAAAATAACTGTTATTCCAATGGACTCTGCGAAGCCTAACGCTTCTTCTAATACTTGTTTCCCAAGGTATGATTCCTTCACAGGTGTCCCAGTATGTCAGCAGAATCTGTTGCTTGAAAAAGCCAGTATTTTATTCAATATCGGAGCCCTCTACACCCAGATTGGAACAAGATGCAATCGTCAGACCCAGGCCGGACTTGAAAATGCTGTTGATGCTTTTCAGAGAGCTGCAGGTACAAATTTAAAAATATTGGGAAGGTCTTTATGCAAATATTCCTGATCTCGTCTGACAGCCTGCAGACTTGTGCATATCCCATTGACTTCATTACGCAAAAAAAGGAGGAATAGGGAAATTCAAGAAGCCCAGTGAAGAGCTGAGATGAAGCTTTAAGTCAAAACCTGGAACCGTAGTCTGAACATGCACATAAAGACAGTGAATACTGTGGTTAACGATTAATGAACTGCAGGTCAAAAGTCTGAGTAATAGCCCTGGCATTAACTCTGTTCATTCTTTGTTTCACCAACTTCGCTCATTTTACCTCAGTAATACTACATTGGTGTAAAATCTGTACAAGCAGCAATTTAAAGGGTTGATAAGGAGCTTAAAACCTAGTTTTCCATACGGTCTCTTCAAAATTAATCTTACTGTGTTCTCTGGTGAAATTTGCAATTCATTGGAAGTTGACCACATATTTTCCATAGATTCCAAAGGCAAACAGGTTAAAATACTCTGTCAATCTCTGTCCCAAGAAAAGAAAAATACGAGTTTTAACAAAGGGAATCATATCCCTTATGTTACGTAAGCTTTTGTTTTGGTTTTTTCCAAGTAGATTTTCTAAGGTTTTGTAAATGTCATGTGCTACGCATAATGCTTAAAGACATGACCTATGTAATTAATATGTACTGTAAGATTTATTTCTGCGCAGACAATCTGTGGCTATTGGTTTCCACTGTACAGGTGACTTTATCAGCTGCAAACCATGCGTCACAGAGCTGGATGGTCATAGAACCCCTCTTTAGAATACACAGCTATCAAAAAATCTGATAGTATTTCTTCATGCATTTACTAAATAAACTGTTTTTCAACCTTTGTGTTTCATCTAAAAGAAGTTTCAATACTTGAGAAATTTCTCCATTTTACTACTGCTCCTTCCATTTTGTAAATAAAAAAGTTACCACTTTTCACTTCATCATATTTGCAGAACAGAATTAATTCACAAATTGAAATGCATCATTTGCTCCCACAGTACCTTTGCAGGGCCCCAAAGCAACGTGCTCAGGAGACATTTCATTGTACCTGTGCATGGCTCCGTAACACTCTGCATTATGTTGGTAGAGACGTAATATAGAGCGTGTATTCACCGTTTCTCTCCGCTGAGTGGAAAACGTTGCACAGTTTATCATCAGCAAAGCTCTCAGTGTGTATTTCCTTACCGCAGAAGCAGAAATATCTTGAGAACAAAAAAAAGAATTCCCCCTCTGTACTTTCAGTTCCTTTCAGTAGGGCACTACATCAGTACTTGGGGGGTGCCTGGCAAGTTTGGGGTTGGAGGTTTTTGGTGCAAAAAGGCAGAAATGGCCACAATTCCAATTTGCGTAAGGGCATATTAATAAGTTAAAAGATACAAGTCTAACACAGAAAAGGAAACATCAGAAACCGGTAGTAGGAAAACACAGCACAACGTGGCCAGAACCGAATGTAGTGGCAAGAACTAAGATTACAGAAGAGATTTGCAGAGATTTACGCTTAAAAAGCAGAGGTCTTATTGTTACACTTTTGTAGTATTACCGGCAATTAGCAGGCTAGTAGAACTCACTAAACCAGTTGGATGATGTGCATGCTGAAGGTTACGCTTCCATCCGTGAAACTGTTACTTAATATTTACACTACAGTTAGTGTTTGCTTTTAATTTGATAAATGATAGAAACGATTAATATGTTGGTGGAACCAAGTGTCTAGAGCAGGATCTGATTTTACCCTATTAAATTTACTGTTCTAGTTTACTTACAGGGATGGAAGTGAGCCTTCATTGGGACACAGTGCACTTAGCAGCATCTGAAAATGAGATTAACAATTAGTTAAGTTTATATGTTTGTGGTGCTTTCTTCCATCCAAGGGTTCTACTGTCACCTCCCTATAGCTGTGTAGATTTCTTTTTTTCTTTTTTTTTCTTCTTCTTTTTTCCCCTGGTCCTATGTACGAGCCCTGGCCTACCGCTGCCATACACAAGTCACATTCAGTTCAGCACAGCTCTGCGGTCAATCACAAGAACCATTATAAGCAAATCTGAAGATATTGCCTTCAAAACTTGCAGCTTTTGTTGCTCCTCTGAATTGTAACTTTGAGAACTGTGCCTGGAGATTTTTGATGGGAATGCAAAGCAAAACCTGTAGGTCAGTTTAATTTCACGTGTACTGAGAATCCCTTCAGATTGCTGTAGAGCAATGCTAGAAAGTGCGCTTTCAGTCAGAATTGTTATGGTACATGCTAGAATTGAGTTCACTTGTTTCTCTGTCTGTAATGCTGACAAAACCATTCTGTGATTTCAGGAGTCCTAAGCTACCTAAAGGAGACATTTACTCACACACCAAGTTACGATATGAGCCCAGCTATGCTGAACGTGCTGGTGAAAATGATGCTTGCACAAGCTCAAGAGTGCGTTTTTGAGCAGATCGGTCTTCCTGGAATACGCAATGAGTTTTTCACACTAGCGAAAATGACACAGGAAGTTGCCAAGGTAAAATATGAGACTTAAAATGTGGTCTTTAAAATAACTGTTTACAGTGCTATGTTACTAGGTACAGCTTCTAGTGATGTTAAGGGAACTTATCAAACCTAAACGTTAACAGCCATTACTGAAAACCTAAAGTAACAAGGGACAGCTAACAAGCTACAATGAAAATCACAACCTTTCAGAAGATTAAAACATGAACACTTGGGCAGCGGACTCGCCAAAGGGTTTTTACAAGCTATTGATCATATTGTTCTATGTACAGATCTTGTCCACAAAACAACATACAAAGGACGGGGTTGTTTGTCTTGTTCTTGGTTAGGTATTGAACATGACCTGTCTGTTGTTTCCCAGCAGCTGGCGGCTAAATGAACCTAAAAAGCTTTAGTTCAAAAGAATAAGATGTAGCTGGGAGAGGACTCTGATGAGCAGAGTCAGATTGGCAGCTGCAGAGCTGTCTTGGGACTTGCCTGAAAAATGGGGAGGCAGGCTGTGCTCCAGCAGCGTTCATACTTGAATGAGTTTGCTGACATCAAAAATTGGGTATGCCAAGAAGATAGGAATAAGCTTTCTGAGCTGTTTGGAGTAGCAGATGTATAGAATTGGTTCCATGCTACATAAATGGGCAAAGCCTTTCCTACCAATCCTGTAAAGGGCCTACAGGCCCTGACTTATATGTAGGATTGATCAGGTGCAGGGGAAGGATTTTAGATTTTGTCAGGTGGAGTAGTTTGATCCATTAAAGCAGCATTCACTGCTTGAAAAACTATTTTATTTCCTCTCCATAAAGGATAGTAGACAAGTTTTAAATAGACCACACAAACTTAAGGCTAGGTATGACTCCACAGTTTCAGAAGTGAAGCACAAGCCTAGTGTATAAGTAATATGCTTCACCCTTTTTCACAGCTGAATTAACGCAATGAGATGTATTTGTAATTTAAAAATTATTATAGGGTGTTTTTATTGAACTCTGAAGCCATATAGATTGACTGACCTAGTCCAACTGTTCTTATACAAAATTGATTTACTTTTCTTGTAAGGGAAAAATCAGAGATGGAATTTCATATTTTCTAAAAACTTACCTCCAACCCTTTATAATCATTTTTCCCCCCCTCTTAGATGTGATACACCTGAAATTATCTTAAGGCTGAATATAATATCCCTTACTTGAGCTCCTAACAACTAATGTTAAATTCTCATACTTCAATTCTCTCCTTTATTTTAGGTGGGAGAGGTTTACATGCTGGTTAACACTGCAATGAATCAGGAACCAGTGAAAGAGAATATCCCCTATTCCTGGTCTAAACTGGCACAAATAAAGTCAGACCATTACAAAGCTCTGGCGCATTACTTCATTGCCACCATTCTGTGTGACCATGAATGTAAGAATCATACATTTTCTATTTATTCATATAAATAACAATAATAAACAGCTATAATTTGGTCTATGAATAAGACTAGGAGGCAGGAACTTTGAGGTTCAGTATATGTTAAATTGTGGCCATTTTCCCGTGCAGATATGAGGCCATGCTTTTTTGTCCTTTACAGAAGAATGTGAAAGTCCAGTAAACTAACTTTTGCAGAAACAAAAGAAATATTACATCCATTATATGCTACTAAATTGTTCAATTCCTGTCAATATATTCTGGCATATAAGTATTACTTGCATACTGCAGACGATAAAACTGACAAGAGTCCTAAAAACTTGAAATTCCCATCTATGTATATGTGTGAAAATATTTCATTGCATTTGGAGGGAAGTAGCAATAACTACACAACAATACACCTAAAGGAGCTGGGCAGCAAGAGATGTCTCATGGTTCATGTTCTGTATCAATTATTATAGTGCAGTCTGGTGATGATGAAGATGAGCAGGAGAAAGCCTTGTCGCAGTTGTACGACTACATGCCTGAAGGACTGATGGTTCTCACTGTTTTAAAGGACAAAGTTCAGAGAAAACAACTAGGTAACTACCAGTTTTAGCCAGCTACTAGATACAATTTGAAAATTCCCTTGTATTTATTGTCTGTGGAAGATGACCAATACCTCCTAATTTTTTTCAGGGAAAGCACATTTACGCAAAGCCATTGTTTACCATGAAGAAGCTCTAAGAGTCTGTGGTCTATGCAAAAAGCTTCGAAACATTGATGTTCTGCAGGAGGTTCTGACAGCTGCACATAAGCGCTCACTTCTGAAATACGCTCAGCAAGAGACAGAAGACGACTTTCTCAGCCTAATCCAGGCACCAGATATCCTTCGTAAGTAAACACAGCTAGAAATAAAGGATATCTAAGCATACGTGCATATGGGGATATGCCTTTATTTTATGTGTATGTATACATAGAGAATATAAGTAATGTACAAGTTATACTGTACATTGGAGTTCAGATTCCTTACACGTTTCCTCAAGCACAGATAAATTAATTATGTTACAGCTGCTTTACAGTGTTTCTGTCTCTGGCCACATCATTTTCTGGGGTAGATAACAAGGGTTATTATTTAGAATTCAGCTTTTCTTTGTGACTATCTTGTGAGCTACAAAAAAAAAGGGAAACTTTAAAAGCTAAAACTATATGGGGGAAAACTAACAACTATGTTCCTATGATTCTTGTAGCATAACTCTTATACTGGTCTCAGTTGTTAACTCAGTTTGACTGGTATTGGTTCTTCCTACCTTAGTCCAGCACATCAGCTCTTTCCTCTTTGGAAGCAGCAGGAAAGAATGAGCGCTGTTTTTAAATATTTTTCAAAGAAAAATAAAGAGGAGCATAGCATAGTTTTCTTTGAATGGTTTGTCTTAAGTTTTCTGTATTGATACTGTGACCTCTGAAGATATTTTTAAGGCTATTCAGATATGTCTAACAAATTTCCACAAAAATGAGTTTTCCTACAGCCTGGTAAGAATCTAGGAGAAATTTCTATCTAGCTTGGAATGCGAGAAAAATAAATGTGTATGTCTTTTAACTAATACTTGAGAGAAAATTAATTTGTTTTTCTTTTTGTTTTAGCTAAAACTGAGCATAAAATAGAAACAATTGCTCCCCAGTTTTCCAAGGTGAAAGTTAAAGATTTTTTTCATAGACTGGTACGTAACGTGCTAACGCCGACCAACCACTGTTACTTTGCTAGCAAGTATGAGTTCACTCTAATGGGAGGGAAGGGACAGAAGTATTTCAGCCTGAAAAAATGATCCTGTAGTAACTGATTTTTTTCAGAAGTTATTGAAGAGCTCACTTCTAGCTTCAGGGATACAAGTCAACTCGAGACTAGCAAAGAATGAAAGTGCCATTTATATATGGCTTTTGCAACATTCATTCTCAATAACCTTCATAAAAGTCCCATGATGTTTCAATGGATAACTGTATACAATTTAAGGGCAGGGAGAAACCTGCAGTGCTTGGAGATGGGTGTGCAGAATGTGTAATGTTGCATGCTACAAAGCCAGTCCTTCAGGTGTGTATTGGGGAATTGGGAGTTGCGGTTAGGATCAGAATACACGATGTTTCATGAATCGATTTATCTCCTTCAAGATGGAGTATTGTAGGACCATCTGGGATAAATCTCACTGTTCCATTTCAATAGAAGTAGCTGGAAGTTAACGTCAGTAAAACATACATAAGATGAGCTTTAAGCATTATAACTTAAAAAAAATAATAGAAGTGCTTATTTACAAATGACAGTAAACCATAACGCGTCTGCTGCCATGTTACCTGCAGGGCCCACTGACGGTGTTCTCAGCCAAGCAGAGATGGACGGCTCCGCGTACCATTCGTATCCACCATAAAGCAGGAGAGCTCGGATTCAGCCTTAAGGGAGGCTCACCAGTACAGATTTATTGTCTTGATCCAGCTTGTTCTGCAGCAGTAAGTACATTGGTGCAAAATTAACAATTAATCTCTAGATTCTAGCATTGCAATCTTTTAAATGTAACTTTAGGTTGTTCCTACTGATGTACAGAGCATTTATTGAGTTCTACTGTATGTCACTATAGTAATTCATATAATCTCAACACATTTTTGGTGCTACATACACCTTAGATGTTAGAGCATCCATATTCCTGACATCACATTAAACTAGAGTTGATTTCTTCCTCTGTTCACACTTAATAGATAAAAAGTCCCAAATAATAAAAGCAAATGTTATTCCCCATCTAGTTCAGGAAGCAAGAAGGGATAAAGGCTTTAGAAAGTAGCAACAACAATAAGGATGAGGATCAGGAAGGGAAGGCAAGGAGATAGCATGTGCCCAGGGTAAAAAGAGGGGAAAGAACATGTTATCAGCTTCTAATATGTTGTTCTTTTGGGGAAAAAAAAGCCCACCAAACGGATAAAGCAGCATGCAGTGATGAGCACAGTTTAGCTATAGGAAAGGCAGAAGCAACCACAGAAGTACAAATAAAAACACAGAATAAATAGAAGTAAAAACTGGAGAAAATACCTCATGGGGGATAATAGGGTAACAAAAAACATAATTTCACTTACTTAAGGAGAAAAGTGAAAAGGACATAAAACCAGCCAAGATTTTATTATGCCAAAATCACACTTATTAATGGCAATTCAAATAGGCAATTTGTGTACTGGCAAATGTTGCGTGTTTTTATGTTATATATATACTTCCATTCCACATGTCTGGCTAGACAATGGTTTTATAGCATCTAAGAGGGAAAAGCCTTTAGGGCAGATACCATATGATCACAAAACATTTTATGCATCTTTATAATTCCAGATAATAACCTGTGCACAATTTTTTGACAGTCGATGGGCCTAAAAGAAGGTGACTACATTATTTCAGTTGGTGGCATGGATTGCAAGTGGCTCGAAGTGAATGAGGTGCTGGGAAAATTCAGCAGCGTGGGAGAGCAGCCCATTGAGATTGAGGTGATCAGTTGCCAGGATACAGCGGCATCTATGGTATGTAATGAGGCAAATATGTTTTGCAGATTGGCTATGTGAGAGTTTTTTCATTTTCCTGGCTTCAGTCCCTGATTAATGTTTATTTTCATGCAGTTAAGATATCTCACTCCACCAGTGAATATATAAAGCATTCAGACGTGTTCAGCTTTAAACAGCCTGTTTAAATCATCATGACTTAGAGCAAGCTGAAGTACAGTCTGCGCATAAGAATGGTTGGGTGGTGGGGTTTTTTGTAGTGGAGCTACTTAGATTAATTGCATTATAAATTCCAGGGCATATTTTATTTTCCCTTAGCTTGTCCCAGAGGATGAAAATATTGCCCTGTTTAGCACTGGAAAAGCCACAATGAAACAACAGTGGAATGTAATAGAACATCCAAGGCTAAATACTTATTTTCTTTGCACTATTAATATAAATGATCATGACTTTTAATATATGTATTCTTTATTTTGGTGGACTTCAATGTTACCAACCTGCTGTAGAAGCTTTAGACTAAGGAAAAACGATCACAAGATGAAATTAAGATCAAGAAATCTTAAGCTCTAAAAAACTTACTTCTTGTGCGAGAGAACCTGTAGTTCAGCTAAATCCAGTGCTTTATGCTTCTAACATTCCCTGGCAGGCTTAGGTACTGGAGTATTGTTGCCTTAGAAGCGACCAAGGTGTTCTTACTGCTGTTAGCTTTTCTTGTTTCAAGTTGTTGTTTTTTCCTTATTGAAAATAAGGAATTGCACACCCGCCATTCCAAGCTGCTGCTGGAAACAAAAGGCTAGAACATAATCAAATTGCTTCAGGGCACAGCTAAGACATTCCCAAAATAATGTCCTACAGTAGCTCTTGTTGTCATAGTTGCAGTCAACATGGAACCTGTCCAAAGACAGCAAAAAGACTCCCCTTCAGAGATTTGTGCGAGAACTACATACTTCAGCTTTGCAAAGAGCTTAGTGTATATATTGTAGAGTTACTAGAAGCCAGTAAATGCTAACTGTAACAGAGCCCACGGAAAAGACTCACAAGCCCTTTACGCTCTGCATAGCATACCCTTGAGTCTATGTGGGCAAATACCAGAGTCGCAGCGCTCTGAAGTGCCTTGTGTTCAGCGAGTATGTCATTAGCACAGAAAGCTCGCTGTAGTCTGCCTTGGAAAAATGTTTGCACAGTCATCCTTTGTTATCTTCAAATTTTGACCCATTTTGGGTGACTGATTCTTATAATGTTACTGTTCTTCCTACAGCATAGTAAGAGTGCAACTTATTCTGTGGGAATGCAGAAGACATACTCCTTGATCTGTTTAGCCATGGACGAAGATAAGATTGATCAGACCAAGAAAGCCCCACTGAAACTGCCTTTTTTAAGTTGGGGAACTAAAAATAGACAGAAAGCAGCAAGCACCCTCTGCCTTCCTTCAGCTGTGGCTGGAAGTTCTCGAACGAAGAAGAAACTGTCTCCCTTCACACTTCTGAATACAGAAAGTTCATTGTACTGAATCTTTCAGAGGGATCTGCTAACATGACATTTTTCTTTAAAATGTATATAAAAAATATTGATCAATTTTATCTTTATATAAACGTGTATAAATTCAGACAAATGCCATTGACTTCATTCACTGTGTATTGAGCCACTATGAAGGTCAGAGACTGGCAAAAACTGTACAACTCTTAAGTTTTTGAAGGTTAGAATGAAGTTTTTTGGGAGGTATGCAATAACAAGTTGTAGATGATAAAACTGCTTACATGAGGACTGGCTTCCTTTGGAATTTCGAAAGTATCACGACTAATCTTGTTATTTATTACAAACTTGATGCTGCATGCAAAGTAGACACGTTAAAGGATGATTCTGCTGTAAAAGTTTAGAGTCAACAACAAATCACTTTAAAGAATTATCTTAACAAATCACAGGTGAGAGAGAATAACATTATTCAGAGAACCTAGCCTTGTGCCAACGGGCAGTGTCATAGAGTTGTGGTTTTCATGCATAGACATTTTTCAGAGAGTACTAGGTGTATTCTACTGAATAGTTAATTTAATTCTGGAAGAGAACTAGAAGGCTTAGAAGTCAAAAGATCTTTTGAACTACAAAAGGCTTTACTCTGCTCTTTTTCTGATCTGGGTTACATTTTAAATGCCTGCTGATTCTATTGTTAAAAACAGACTTTATTCCAAACTTGAAATTATTTAACCTACTTACCATAAGACTTGTATCTCATTGGTCTTGATAAAATTGATAGCTGTGGAAAAAAAATCTCAAAACAGACATATTCCAGTATATTGATCAACAGTACATAAACTGTTGTGATACTTTAAAATATGAGAAAAGAAGTGAGTCTAAGTGGCAGAATACTTATTTACTGTCATACCAAGTAAAAAACCCAAATAAATATAAAATCATCCTCCTCCCATCTGAACAATTCATGAGCAAGTATTGGCTATATATATACTAAGGAGGGAGACAAAAAACCCAACTGTTTGAGCATTTCTTTGAGATTCTTCTATTTTCTGAAATTTAAATTAGTTGAAAATTGCTAACACTGTAGTGTTAGTTAACATTGTCATCTACAGAGTAGATATATGCTTTTTGATACTCAAAACTTAAGGGGAAAGTTTGCTTCTGGGTGTAAACTTCAAAGTTGTCATTTATTTTTAGTTTCTTATGTAATAGCTGTAAATATGTTGATGACACTTATTTAAGAATAAAAATCAGATGCTGCCATTTAGTAGTACCTTTTTGATTTTGCTACAGCTTGGGTGATACAGCAGAATTTACAGGTTTTCACTATGTCCTGCTGGCATACCTCTTCATGTTTCTGTAGCATTGCTTACAAAGATCTAAGAAACTGTCTTTCTTAAAAGTTTATATTGTATAATACAGGAACTTACAGTCTAAAACTTGCTTCCTTACAGAGAATGTTAACATATTTCTAGAATTTCCCTATGAAGATTACATTAAAAAAATACTGTAAATTACTTGTGACTCACCTATCTTCAGTAGTTACTCTTCATGCGTACTTGTAGCAGCACTTCTTTGACATACACAAGCAGCAGCATATACTGATACACAAGACCCTGCCATACAATATTCCATACAGAGGAGATTTTAGTTTGTTTGTATGTATGGCTAAAAATCACTATCCAGCTAATGACATCTTCAGCTAAGTCACATGAATCACCTTTCCAGCTCTTAATTTCTCTTAGTTCACTATGATAGTCTTCCTGCAAATATCTTCCCACTTAGCTGCATGATTAACTGCCTTTCCGTTCCCATCAGCACCCTCACTGGTCCTTGAGGAAAGGTTGAGGTGAGGTGTTTGGTTTTTTTATTTAACCACATATGCCCTCAATTCAAGTCAAAATTTGGGCTTCTCAAGTGCCATACAAATACAAACTTACTGTTTTCTGTCAGCTAACTAAAAACTCATTCTACACTGAGTAGAATGCAAATATTAATTTCACAGCAAGTTACATTCTTGTTTAGACCATAGGAATATTTGTAACACATTTATTCCCTGCACAAAGACGTATGGGGCGACATAAAGTCCTAAAAACAAAAGGTTTCCAATAGAGTAGTAGGTCTGCCTGTAATTCCAGTAGCACTAATTGTTACTACTTTAATTGAACTTTAATACACTGAGCAGATGGTCATTTGAAGTAGTAAAAAGATGTTTGCAACATCAATAGCCACACACCTTTAGATCTGAAATCCAGTCTCCATAGCAAATTGACAAAGTCTGACAGAGGGAACAAAATCTAAACAAACAGATTTATAAAGAAGCTTAAGGATTCCCTAGTTAAGTAGTATCCTGTTCTGTAGTTCTGGAAATTCTAATGTTTATTCAGTAAACTAAATATTTATGCCCAAATTGTAAGCGTATTTTCATCCCAAGTAAGGAATTGATATAAATGGCAGGTCTATCTGCTGTCCATGCCAGCCGGTGGATGGGATTGGTTACAGAAGAGCCAAGGTTCTATTACTCACTTCGCTTTCATTTACAAAAGAGAGTTGAAAATCCTGCTCAACTGCCTTCCTGCTATGATCCAAAACCCAAGCAGTATGAAAGAAGCTTTTCACATACCTCCTTAATGGGCACATGAGGCAAAAGGCAATTTTACCCTTAGTAAACAGGGTAAGAATATAATTTAAAATAAATTGCAAGATGTCAGGAAAACCAATCCTTTTTACCAATAACTGAAAAAATGAAAAACTGGAATAAAAGAATTATGAATTTTCATTAAAAATTCCCATCTGATTTTCTTTGTAGCGTATGTTGTAACTGATATTAGAATACATTATAATTGATAATTAGTACATCAAAATATATTGTAACTTCTTGTAATTATCCCCACCTATAGTCAAAAGCACAACATGAATTAACCAAGATTTTGGATATTAGACACAAGGAAATAAATTTGGTAACACACTGTGAACTGAAAAAGGAACTGGAGAAATAAATTAGTGTGAAATCAAAGTACTCCAGTAGGACTTTCCAAATGAACTCCAAAAAGTTATAATCAAAGCTATTACTATAAAGCAACATATGTTCACTTTTTTAAAGCAGTGTAACTCACATTTCCAGTTGCTGAGAAGACCACGCACATATTAACAAAGTGTTTATTTCTGGAAGACAATAGTGAGCAAGCAAATAGCTTTTCCAATTTTTTCTGTGGATGCTGAAAGAAGGCGGCTTTCTCCTAGTTTTTTTATGCAAGACTGATGCAAAACACTTTACAGCTCTCTTTCCAAGGCAATTTTCACCGCTCAATCTACACGAGCAGACCAGCTGTAAAGAAGCAGCAGCAGAGCAGTATCTAGACAATTAGTCACACTCCAGTTGTTACTGGGATTATAGAAATTGCCATAATATGTGATTATTAAAAACAAATTTTTATCATTCACAAGACACAAACAAACAAACAGTCTTTGTTTTCCAAAAGAGCACTACGCATGCACAGTCAGGAACATAAAAAACTGTGAATTTGTTGTGCTAGTGTTTGTCCAACGACTAGCTCAAGCTCTTTGACAGATGCATTACAAAGCCGGTGGATGCTTCCAAACTGTTGCAGTAAAAGCAGAGCTTTTGTTTTCCCAA
The DNA here is from genome assembly GCA_002844005.1 of Limosa lapponica baueri. Taxonomy (NCBI): domain Eukaryota; kingdom Metazoa; phylum Chordata; class Aves; order Charadriiformes; family Scolopacidae; genus Limosa; species Limosa lapponica. The sequence goes on from KZ506380.1 coordinate 82,075, forward strand.
CTCCTGGAATTTGTTGCACCGTCCGAAACAAGGATGGCTCTGCCAGCTGAGAACACTGCTTACGAAGAAAGGGGTTACTGTTGAGATCCTTACTTTGCTCACGGACCTGGAGCAAAAGAAAACCACAAGTGACACCGAGTGCCCTCTGCTGGAGCTCTGCTGTTGGTTTTTAAAGCAGTCCCCTCTCAGAAGAGTTAGTGCAATCACTAGGAAGTTTAAAAACAAGCTCCCTCTTAAGTGTGCGCCCTTATTAAGGGTTTTGATGCAGATCCACAAAGTCTCACTAGGAAACCAACAGTTGCTTAATACCAATCATGAATTAAAGCAAGGATTTTGCCATCTTTTTGATGCAATCAGAGAAAGGATAAAGTAAAACAGCCACAACGTAAGAACACAGTTTCCCCAGCCTGAGACAAAGGAAAATCTCAAGTCGGTTTTGACAGAGAACTTCACTGAGGATTGCCGAATGCTATCCAGTGGCATCTCAGTGCAAGATTGCATTAAAAAAATCCAATATCATATTCTTGAACTTTTAAAATTTGTTCCCAAATGATCCCTCTTTCTGCTGAACTATACTACACTATTACTGTTGCAGGATATTTCTTTCTTACATTCAAACAACAAATTATGTTGTGTTCCTTTAAGATCCTAGGTATTCTTTCTGAAATGAGTGATGATTGTGGGAAAACAGGTAATTCTCATGTTTCACATTTTAATAAATGTTTGTCCACTAACACACAAAACTTACTAGCTGAGTAATAAGTTGAGAAGCTTCTCCTTGATTTGTCACAGGAAGCAACACCATTCCAAGTTCTAGCACAACAAGCTTTTGCACTGCTAAGAAGTACTGATTGCTTATTTGGGTTTTCTCTACAATTACAATTCCCCCAAGACTGCTGGCCTGTATTGAAAGGAAAACAGAAGAAAAGACCTTGTCAATGACAAGCTGATGCAGTGCAACAGAGAGCAAACTTCAGACAAGTATGAGCTGCCTGAATGCAAATCAGAGGAAGAAGAGAAGTTGCAGCAACAGTGCCGAGGTTTAATACAGCATTATTACAGGGCTGCATAATTTTTTTCAGTTTTCAGGTGGAAATTGTCACAAAAGTATAGCTCCATTAGAATTTAAAAATAACACAAGACTGTTTTCAGAAGGATGGAACAGCCAAATACCAAGTGAAAATTCTTCTCTTTATGTAGTACTTACATTTCTAAACCGAACCAATTTTCGTTTGAATTCATCTCCTGCAACCAAATCTGCTTCAGAAATATATAAAATGCAAGTTCTGTTTGAAAGATGAAAATCCACAAGTCCCAAGCCATCTTCAAAAATAAGTCTGATTTTTCCTTAAGGTGAGATTGTAAAAGCAAAAAAAACAATACCGTAATTAAAAAACCCACAAACTAATAATTCCTTCATAGCACCACCTTCCTAATGTGTCAATAATCCTAGAGACTTGACAATTAACATCATGTTTTTTAAAAACCTTTCTTCTCTTTAAGCAAAACTGGTACAAGCAATCCAAAGTTATGCTTTTACTAATGCCAATTAATAGTACTTTCAAACAACACATTTGAAAGTGCTATAGCTTCTCGTTAAACTCTGGACTTGAAAACATCACATACTGTTCTGAAATGAGTTTGCTGTACCAACAGATGATAGCACAGTCCCAGTATCCATGCAAATTCAAGGTACTTCAGTGCAGGTGCATATTCCCAGTAGCCTCGCTGCTGTGAATCTCAAGCAGATACTTCTGCTTCTTCTCTACAGTGCTCCACAACTATGCAAATATGACTAATCTGATACACGATAGACAAACAGGAATTTTCAGCCTGCTAACATAGGCTGTACCACAAAGATGGGACCAGCCAGGCACAGAGTAAAGCATCTTAACAGCCAATCTTAACAATACTGGGTGATAGTGGGGAATGCTTTGCCTGAATCATTTCTTCTCTTCCAATTTGTTTGTGCTCACCTTGTAGCCTTTGGGCTATCTCTGACCCTCTCCACTTCTCATTTCCAATCACATGCCCATAAGGGACAACTATAGATCCTGCTGCCACAGGAAAATTTGCTTTTGTTGTCATCAGACCTCTTTTAAATGTCTTACTTCAGCGGCAGTTACACCCTAGAAAGAAATGTGGAAGAAATATTAACACATTTTATAAACCTGTTCAAAACTTAATTTTATTAAAATTTATAAGATGTAATACTCTGGTAGAGACAATGTCTCCTCCCCAAAGCTACCTTACAGTTATGTTTAACAGATCAAAATCAGTAAGGAACTCTGTCTACTCGAATGCAGGCTGCTGGCTTGCAAATTCCACTCCCATCTTTGCCAGTCAATCTGAAAAACGCCTGAACTAAGATATACAGATGGCAAGACAAGACAAAAGAAAACACGACCTGCCTTTTCAACGCCTTCATCCACCCTAGCTGGGAGAAAGTCTGTTTCAATTACAAAGCTGACTCCAGAAGCATCTCCAGCCCTCAGCTGGCAGAAGTCTCTAGACAGAGTTAGAAGGTAGCTGCCGTAAGAGACTATTTTTAGGTTTGCCCGCTTTATACGGTGTCCTCACTTTAGTGGGGAACGGGAGACTTTGAAGCTAAAGCACGATTTAAGAGCCAGCGACGAGCCGGTCCCACCGCAGACACCACCACCCCGAGCCACACCCTGCAGCCCTGTCCAGAGCAAGCCCTCACCGGGGGCCCGCTCCGGGAGGAGCAGGGGGACGGCCTTGAGGGCAGCCGCCGGCCCACCGCTAGCCTGCCCGGAAGAGGCTGAGCTCCGTCGCGGGTGCTTCGACCTCCCCAGGCCGCGGCGGAGACCGGCCGGGACGGGAGCAGAGGCCGCCAACCCCTCAGAAGAGAGGTCGCCTCAGGACCTCCCGCCAAACAGCCCGCCTCGAGCGCGCGCCTGACTGACAGCGGCAGCCGCAAATAGGAAGCGAGCGCTCTGCCGCCCGTGAGCGAATGAGATGGCGGGGTGGGGTAGGCCTCGCCTCTGGTAGGTTGCTAAGGCCGGAGGAGGGGGGAGCAAGACGCGCGCTGATTGGTGGAGCGCAGACCCGCAGCAAATCCGCAGCGCCCTTGTTACCAGGAGGGTCGCGACGGGGGAAGCGTCCGAAGTGAGGAGAAAGTAGCCGGGAGGCGGTGGCGGACCCGTCCCCTGGCCGCTCCCGATGGCGTTTAGTTTCAGGAGAGGCCGGAAGGGCCCCTTCGTGAGTATCGCCCAGTCTGGGGCGGGCCGCCGTCCCCGTGAGGCAGGGCCAGCGAGGGAGGCGTAGGGCCGCGCTCGGCTGGACGGGCGGAGGGCCCCCGGAAGGCGGCTGCGCCCCGCGGGTGGTCTCTGGGGCGGTTTGACTGAGGTGAAAAATGGGAGAGAAGTAAATTCCAAGTAAAGGAAAGAAGGTGTCCGGAGGCCGGGTGCTCGTGCTTTGGCGGGGAGGTGTTCCCGGCACCTGCCCCCTCCAGGGGGGCCTCAGGCTGCCGGCGGGGCTGCAGCTCGCTCGCCTCCCGCGCTTGCTGAGGTGATCCTGGAAGCACACCATCAGTGCCGCAAAGTGAACTTGTACAAGTTCATAGCGAAAGCTTAGAGCAGCCAATGGCTGTAGGGTTTCAGCAATAGTGCCGGGAATTGTCTTTAACGTACGTGAAGTAATTTCAGCCTTTTAAATATTAGAATGAAAATAAAGTATTGATTTTCTGTTGTTGTCTTACTTGTACTGTGGATGACAGCATCCTTTTACCTCAGCTGTATTCCCTGGGAATCATAGTAAGACACCTACAGTCAACAGCCCTTAGTAAACAAATGGTGCATGCCAGACAGACTTCCAGGATTAGGGAGCAGTGCATTTGCAATATAAAACCGAGTAAAAAGGCAGTCTTTGGCATGCACGATTTAGTTATTTGATGCGGCTTCCTGTAAAGACAGAAATGCTTCCCAGTTCACCTGCTCATTATCCTGTTGGAGAAGACAATTAAAGAATAATTGCATAAAAAATCCTCCATAGGAGTAATAGTAGAAACTGGGCCTGTTTTACTCCATAAAAAAGTATCATCTGTCTGAAGGTGATGGATTTTATTAGGACATAGTATTTTCTGATGCCTGAGAGAGAACAAGAGGCAATGGGCACAAATTCAAACAGAAAATTCGAACACAGGAAATTAAATATAATAATAAAAAAAATAATACTGTGAGCGTGGTCCAACACTGGAACAGATTGCCCAGGGAGGCTGTGGAGTCTCCCCATTTGGAGATACTAAAAACCCAACTGGACAGGATCCCCCACAGCCCTCAGTAGTTCACTCTGCTTTGAGCAGGGACTTGGACTAGGCAATCTCCAGAGCTCCCTTCCAATTTCAACCATTATGCGATTCCATTCAAAGTACTCTTTGCAGGGAACTCTGGTCCCAGTTTTTCTGAGCGGGTATTTAATGTTATACTTTAAAACAAAACAAACAAAAAAAAAAGTGGGATTTACTGATAAAAATGCGTTAGGATGTGGGGTTTTTTTGTTGTTTTTTATTCAGGTTGAACCTTTGACCTCAAGAATTGTTTAGTGATAGTTTTTTAGTTTTTTCTTCCATCTCATTACTTCTGACTGACAGACTCTACAAGAAAGGGACTAAGATTGTTATTCTGAAACAGGGTTCAAATATTTTCAAAAAGTTAATTTCTAGTGCTCAGTTTTTCTTGTATATATGTAGAAAAAAACCCAAACAAATTGAGTAAAGTAAAATTCTGTTTTCGTAGATTGTGATATAGTGGGTGGAAAACCTACATTTGTGGGTCTCATGTAAATTACATTTCTAACCTTCATTAGCAGCTGTTCATACATGTTAAAAAGTTAAACTTGGAACCATTTCAAGTCTTCTGTTTACATTAACTGCATGTAATTGCTCTTCATTTTTTTAATATATTATTAGTTTTTGTGCATGCTCAATTCAGTGTTTTTTCACTGTGATCCTTATAAGTCATTGTCAACTAATTTTATTTTAAATTGTTTAGAAACATATAGCTCATGGCCTGGTCCCTGCTGCTACCATAGCTCCTAAACCTGCAGTTCCCCGCACCCCTCCCCCTCGTAGTCCAAACCCTTCTCCAGAAAGGCCCAGGTAGGTTTTGAGTTTGTTTTGGTTTTGTTTTTTGCTTTGTCAACTACAATAGCATACTAGAAAAGCATGTTGTTGCTGCAGTATTTACATAAAGCTTTTCATAAATGGAATATATTTTTAATTGGGGCCAGTTCCCTTCTTTGAACTTTAAAGATACCTATTTTTCTCCCACTCCTAAGCATGCTAAATAATTAGCATACTGACCATTATGAATATGTAACTTACTATAAATCTGAATCAATTAAAGACAAATGGACTATTGAAGTTAGAGCCATTTTTAGTGTGGCTGCTACAGTAGAGTGTAGGACTGTAGCAGTACTTGCACTATAAGTCAGGAAATTTTAACTCATTAGAAAAGCATTAGAAAAATGTTACTAACATGCCATTTTATTGCATGTTAAAAAAAGCAGCGACTTAAAAAACTGGCATGTAAAACCATGTTGGATTGGATTTGAATTAGCAATATAGGCAAGTTACATAAAGAGAAAATACAAATTTATTTTCATTCGTAGTTTCTTGCAGTTTTTCTTTTGTTTTCTGTATGTTTAGTTCAATTCTCTGTTGTTTTCTGTGGTCTTTCTAGTGTCTAACAGTCCTTATGTAATCCTAGTTCATGCCTTGTTCCTTTCTGACCTCCAGATGTTGTCATTCCTGTTGGAGTCCTCACCATTTCTCTCCTTTAATCTTTGTTCCTACTTGTTTTTTCCTCTTCATCTTACCCTTCGCTATACTCTGTAGCATCCCACAAATAGGCACTTCTATCTACTTAACACTTGCCCTAGTCTGCAACGTGCAAGCATTTATTAACAGCTTCAGAGTGATCAGTAAAAGGTTCAGAGTAGGGAATAATGGAAACTAGGAGACAAAATAGCAGAACATGGAACACTTTTTCAACACAGCGCCAGGTAGTACTGTTATGGCTAAAGTGAATGCTAAGTACTGTACATTATCAATGCCAGTTTGGGGAATGTAACTCAGTATATTTCATTATTTTCATGCGTGTGATTTGGGAAAACAGATAGGTATTGTACTTTACTCTTGGATAGCTGTATTACGATAGCTTGCCTAGTTTTCTGCTTTACTTTGGGAGTTAATAGTTTATAACCAGTCCCTTAGCGCTTTCATGCTTGTTAACCATGAATATTTTGCTTTGCTTAAATAGTGAAGTCATTTTGCAGTGGAAAAAAACGTAAAATGTAGAGCACAGAGAAGACATCAGTATTGTTTCATTGCTTTATTCTGTTTTCTTCCAGATCTGCTTTAGCAGCAGCTATCCTTGCAACAACACTAACAGGGCGCACTGTTGCTATTCCTCAACCTCGGCAGCGATCACTTTCAGAAAGTGATTCCACATATGTGGAACAAGAATGCTTTGAACCATATGCCACAGTCACAGAGCTCAGAATGGGGTAGAGTATACTTTCTGTTTTGATATGTGATATTAGAAAAAGAATCTGTCAATGATATAATTTTACCAAAGAGATACAGCAAACTAATTCAATTCCTGGTGTTACAGCCATTTACTTTTTTTTCTCACTACATCATAAATTGGGTCTGAAGTGTCTACAATCCTCGTTCCATTTCTTATAAAGGGATATCATGCATACAATCTTCAGAGAGGGAGATTTGGATTGTATGGCAGTCACAAGTGAAAACGTATATTATTGCTGCCAAATGACGATCAGTTATACAAACAGGTCATCGCTGATGATCTGAATTATTTCCTTTGCCCTAAATAATTATTTCAAACTCTTCTTTTGGTAGAATTAGCAACCTTCTGTCTGTAATTTGGCATTTTCTTTTAGATAGAAAAGAAAATACAGTTCCACTGTTAATTGTCTATTTTAAAGCACAGACATAGGCTAGATTCCTTGTTTGCAGGGAACAGAAACTTGGATGTCTGTTAGTGTCAGCTGTTTGGACTTGTGTATATTCGAAGACTGATGGTTCTACTTTACTAGTGGTTGGGGGTTTTTTTGAAGAGTAAGCAACACTGAAACAGGCTTTAAACTGCTTTCTATTTGCAGGCCCAACTGGAAACTTGATGGTAGTGACAGATCTCCTGTACAGTCCCTGGAAATGTCAGGCAATTATTGTGAGGATGAGGACATGGATACCTATCTTTCAGATGCTGATAAAGAGGCAGAGTCCAGCTGTCAGAGTAATGAGAAAAGGGGAGAAAGCTTTAGCACCAATGCTATTTATGCTGTTCCCTGCAAAAATAAAAAGGTAGAATTTTAAAATGCATTAATTCCTTTTACCGTGTTTTAATATATTAATGCAAATATTAAATATTTTTAAGGCTTTTCATTCTTTTCTTACTCTTTAGACATTTATTTGATTTTTATTTCATATGCTTCTTTTTGTGTTTCATTTACTCCTACACGAGTTAGGTTTGTTTCTTGATCCTCACAGATTCCATATCTGTGATAATTAGGAGCCTTTCCTTATTGGGAAAACACTGGTGTTGTGTATAATTATCGTGCATCATGTAGTCTTGTAAAATATCCAATGTTTTATGTTAAGCATGATACTCATATAGTAGATTATTTGTTAAAAGCACGAGGAACTTTACTTTTACAAGTGCTGAAAGCTTAGTTACTGATTTAGTATTGTGCTAATGAGTAGAGACCTGTATAGAGACAGGGAGATTCAGAATCAAACAAAATAAATTGCCTTGTTGTCTTGAAGACCAGTGGATTTTTCTGCGTTACAGGTTTGGATTGTCTTAATCAGCAATGAGCACGTTAATACTCCTAAGGCACATTTTAAAGTTGTTTGCATCTCTGTCCAAAATGATACAAAAATTTAACAAACAGGAAGAAATAACTGAGTAATAAAGAAGCAGTAAAATGCTATGTATGAAAAACATCAGAAAACATCTAGGTGAAGAGATAATAGTAGAGGAGGGGATGAAAAGAAAAGAAAAGAAAAGAAAGGGAGCGAGTGGAATATGTGGGACATGGTATGTAACCAACAGGGGCAAAACAGCAGAGACAATGTTAAAAATTATTCATTAATCCCTTAGCGCTGTGATACAGTAAATAAATGATTCAACCAAATAAACCAATGGATCAACCAAATAAATGGTTGATCTTGTATTAAGAGCAAGTTTTGATACAACACAGAACAAGCAAATGTAGGATAATTTGACAGGCTCTTCTGACTGAATATGGTGACAGAGAATATTGACCCCATGAACTAACTGACTACCATAGCTTCCTACCGCCTGCTGATCACTGTAAGGTTTAGATTTTAGTTACATAGAGCCCTAAAATGAAAAACCCAGTCTTATCATTTATCATCTTAAAATATTGGAGTACCATTCTAAATGTGACTGGGACATTAGTACACGGAAGGTTTCATACAGATATCAAGACACGTGGGCTATTTTAATAGTGTTATCATGATTGAGATAGGCTTGTCTTATTTTCACATAGGAAGAGTTTTCAGCATTTCCCGGTACTAAAGTTGACAAGAAAGAGATGCCTTCTCATGAAACAGAGTTTCAGGTGGTGGTCCATGGGTCAAACATGCAAATAGAAGGTAAATAAATTTGTTTTAGTCAAAATACCATACCTTTGAACACCATGGGGAAAAATAATTTTTGAATAAAATAAATTTAACACTATATGATAATGATATATTCCTTTTTTTTTAAAGGGTAATGGAAGAAATGCTACTAAATCCTTAGGCATTTCTAGTAGCTAGGAAAATCTGCATAAGGAAGGAAGATTGGTCTGTATTCACTGCATAACCAAAACTCCTAAACATCCACTATCAGACAGTGTAAAAAGATAGGGGAGAAGTTTTGTGAACTCTTTGTCTTGTCTAGTGTAGTCATTCTCAACTATGTTTCTGTTGAGATATGTGCCAGAATTAATCCAGTTTATACCCTGGAAACTACTGGAGTGTTACTGTGTTAAAAAAATGGAAAAAAGTAGAAACTACCAATGTTAAAAACCTGAGAGACAGAAGAAAACACTTTTAAGTCATTTTCCTCAGATAAAAAAAAAAGTCATCTGAAAATCAGCAGTAAGAACTTTTTTTTTTTTTAAAATAATCAAATGCCATGATACTGTAACCAAATACTGGAATTGTTTATCCTTTTCTACAGAAATTGTTTCATTCTTGCTGTCTTTTAAGGTCTGGGCCTTAAAATTGTACATCAGGAAGGTGTACAGAAGGTTCTGACAGAATAGAGAGCTGAACATGATCATCAGTCTCAGGTTATCACCCTAAGCTCTAAACTGTCAAGCTTCACAAATAATTTTTTTTTGCAATAAGTAATTTCATTAGATGAGAGACATTTGGTTTATAAGTGGACCTGTCATTCAGCTATTTTCTTGTAACAGTAGAATATCGTGGAGAAAAAAATGAGAGCAAGACCAATCTACCTGCAGAGTAGCTTTATTGTATAAATATCTAGTCCATTATTTTGAAATCAGGAAAACAGGAACTCAGAATTTCTTCCAGAGCTGCACAATGCAGTTTTTACAGAGGACGGCAGCACTCTAGTAGCTACTGAATAGGAAAGAGAAAGCAGAACTTAGTCCGTTTTGAAAAATTGTTGTCTTTCTAAGTTTTATTCGTGTTGGATCCCAGTGTTGTTTCAATATTATTTCAGTGGAGTTATTTGAAAAGCTTTATAGAGAACAATATCCAGAAAGAATAGGTTGCTTTGGTAAAACCATTTGGGAAGTGGATGGATTAAACTGAAAATAATAGGGTATATAAACTGTTTCTAATCCTGCTTCTACATAGTAAGTGCTGCAGATCTTGAAAGCTGTCAGATTTGCACTTGCCTTGTTCAGAGATGCAACAGGATTCAAGCCCAGTAAAATCAATGAAAATACTTCAATTGTCCTTTAGATAAACTCTAAAAGAATAGTGGAAGACAACAATAGAACTTAATTTCTTCAATAGTGAGGTAAAGTAAGGTCTCACATTAGTATCCTGATACACCATGACAGAAAGAATGAAAAGTTAGTGATCTAATTTGTGGTCTTTGGAGGACTTTCTTGAATTTATTTGGAGCATATAATATGTGTACATACATATCCATATGAACCTTTGTAATTTGTGGACTTACAAATACTTTTGTTTTTAATCGACTGAAAGATCTGTTCTTATTTAACAGAAGACCAACATCTTGGCTTGAATTTAAAGGTAAGACTTATATGAAGGTAAATTTGTGATGCATTTTGGGGGAAAAAAGGGTTTATAAAGAGCGGACAGTTTACAATCACTTAAAACTAATTTGTTGGCACTAGGGAGTCTTTTTCCTTTGGAGTACAAGAATGGCTAATCATTCCTTTTGAAAGATACAACTATATAGGTAACTAGGCCATACAAAAGTTGAGGTTTATTTATATTTTTTTAGAAATATATCTTCTGTTGTTCCTCATGGGAAAGAAAGAGGGAGTGCCATGTTATAGCAAGAGATAGCTCTTACTGATAATTTTCAAATTATGAGCCTGGCTTCAACCAGATTTCTGTCTAGTTTTCCAGCTGGGCCCATCTGACTGCTTTCATAAGCTTAAAAAGAATACCCAAGAGTTTTGTTTCTCAGATCAACTTGCTGGAATATTATTTACAAAAATGGTCAGTTCTTCCATTCTTAACATCACTTTTTTTCTTCAAGTTCTTGACCACATATTTTCTTTAGAAACCGTTCTTGAGTTTTGACTCATGTAGTCATCAGTGTCTTGGTATGTTAAATTACACGGCATCATATCCTTACAGAACTTCACTGCAGTTTCATAAAAGCAGCATGGAGAAAGTTTGTATGTCAATTATGTTCACCTCAAGTAAATACATTAATATAAATTCGGCCTGTAGTTCTTTCCTGATGAAAGAACCTTCTGAAAATATAGAAATAGGTACTTTTTTTTTTCTGACCAGCAAAGGGAGAATTTTACATTTTAATTTATTTGCTGATTCCCAGTTAGAGACTGACAGTTCGTATCATAATTGACTATTCTGAAGTCATATTTTAACTACCAAGTGGGAGCAATATCCATCCTGTTTGTTCAAGAAGCTTTATGTAACTTCAGTGTCAGCCATAAACTTGTTTTGAGAACTGTACGTCTCTGACAACCAAAGAAAATACTAAGTTTCAAGTGTCCACAAGTGACTGATAGCAGTGATAAGTGACAAAATGATGTTAAGACGGGTAAATGACAAGTCGCATATTGTCAATTTTTGATATAAAAGAAGCTGTTTCAAAAGTTCTGGTTTTTAAGTTCTCCATCGGTGATGCTGTTCAGAGTACTTCAGAAAGGATAACTGTTAAAGCAGATTGTCTCATTTTTTATTTCTCTGCTAGGAAGAAAAATCATTAGCTGAAAATCTGATACGTGAAAAGCCTCCACCATCCCCAGGTACTTCTGATTTTTCTATGACTTTACTACAAATCTTCACTTTAACAATATGCATATGTATACAAAAATACATTTTCCTGCTTCTATTCTCTAAGCCTAATTCGGGGAAGGGGGGAGGGAAGTGTTTTTCCTGTACAGGAGATGAGAAAGTGCTGAGCGCTCTGTGATATATATATATATATATAAAAAAATAATACTTCCAGACTTCTTACGTTAGGTGTTTGAGACTTGTTTTTATCTTTCAATCTGAGTGACTTTTGAAGTCCTAAGTAAACGATCGTGAAACAATGTAATGACGTTGAAGTCATACTGGAACTCTCCAGCCTAGCGGATGTCACCATTATTAAGTGTCCCATCACAGCTGAAGTGGTAAACATACAGTGATATGAGGTAAATGGTCTGCCTTCAGCTAGTGCCCAAGTTGTATGTTACTGCATCCGTGTAACAATTCCAGGCTCAGCACCTCTGAACATGGTGCGTCCCATGGACAGGGTATATGCCTAGCACAAGCTGATGGGGTTTTGTGTATTTCTGTGCTGTCCAAGCATCTTATGCCTTCTCACAGGAGTTAACAGAGCATAAACACATGAAGCTGTTACATGTTGTCAATAACAGAGAGAGCTCTCTATTTCAAAACCAATTATTTGGTTTCACATATATCCTCTACTAAGGGATGGTTCCATACTAAGTTTTGTTCACTTCTGTATGCTGTTAGATTATGCTGGCTCTTAAAAGTCTGAGTGTAAGTGTAAAATCTCAGCCTTCATTTTAATCGGGAAGGTGCTTAGCCTGTACAGTTGAAAAGAAAAATGTGACAGTGTGGTGATCCATTATTACCAATGCAATAATATACACACGGTTTTGCAGATGATCTAAATTTTGACTTTGGTAAGGACTGTTAAGTAACTTCTATTCAGTAACAGATCATTGAAGCCTGTTCAGTAGGAAGGAGGGTAAAGCTTTCACTACATAGATGATTAAAATGAGAAGGGGCAAGAGGACTGCTGAGTCCCTGCAGGGCACGCCCACTGTGGTAAGCAAAGCCTGTATTTCTGCCTCACCTCTCTCGTCACCCATGCTCGGGAGACGGAGATCTGCCCACGCTTTCTTTGCCCTTTAAGGAAGGAACGTTTTCAGGGGCTGAGAGCAAAGATGGGAACTTGCAGCCACCCCACTATATAGCTCTCTTTACACATCCACTTTTTTCATTCTCTCTGGCCTTATATTTTGGGAGCCTTGAGCTCATTTATATCTTACAAAATATCACTCATACATAATGCTAATATTAGAAAAAAAATGGATTATCATTTGCTGAAACTTGTATTCAAGTCTGAACACCATTTAAATACATCGTACTGTGGCTTTGCAGATGTGTCTATTCGGGCAAGGCAGGCACGGGAAAATAAGACTAAAGAAAAGTTCAGAGAACTAAAACAAGAAGACTGGTCTCTGACCAAGGCATACCAGGCTATGGTCCAACAATTTGAGAGAACAAAGCAGCAGATGGAAGAACAGCAATTAAAGCTGAAGAGACTAGAACAAGAAAACAGGAGACTTAAAGAAGCTACAGAGAAATCATGTAGAGAAGGTGGGAGAAACACATAAACTATTCTGTAGTTAACTTGTTTTATTTTTCTAATTTCTTACAGCCTATTCCTGCGGTAGTAGGTTTCCATTGATTTGAGCAAGTATCTATGCTGAAGTAATTTCTGAGCAGTATTTTCTACATTTGTAGAAATTTTGCCAAGGAATATTTACACGGTCATGAAAAAAAATTATTTGGTTGTTTGACATTTAATGGTTTTTTGTTAGTAATTCTTCATGGGATTATTCCATTACAGTATTTTGTGAGAAGTTCTCTTGTGATGCTAGTTTATTGAGATTTCTTTTCCTTACAATTAACAAATTACTGTGATCACTTCTTGAATTTTGATTGAACTTTCTTGTTGGATATTTGTTTTAATAGAGGAGGCTACAGAATTACTTTCCCTCAGACAACAAGCACAAGAGCTGGTAGATGAAAACGATGCTTTGAAAATGACAGTCCATCGTTTAAATGTAGAATTAAGTCGCTATCAAACTAAATTCAGGCCATTGTCCCGGGAAGAGGTGAGAATCTTGGTTATAAAGACAGTTTGTACTGAAATATCCCATTCCCATTGTCCTTTCATTAATCTTTTGAGTTTTTAAGACTGTTTTCTCCGAATTTGCCACAAAGTCTACAAATGGCATAGGCTTTGTATTAAATTCCAAATAAACATTTATAGTTAAGCCTAACTTCTTAGATTTTCTCCTGTATTAATAAGATAATGACCTTCCAGTTTTGTTGACTTTGCTGAGTGTGTGTTAAATCTGCAACACATACAGTCAGAAACATAAGCTTGTTTGAGGTAATAGCTGTGAATGCAGTGGACAGTGGTTGGTGCTTCAAAAAGCAGGAAATAATTTCAGTATCTTTTTAAAAATCTACTTTAGCATCCAAAACTGAAAAGTTTACCCATGAAAGGACCACCACCCCCATGGCTGGTAAGTAAGAGTATTTTCACTTACCTATTCATTACTTTCTAAGTAAAGTAGTAGAATTTCTTTACTGGAACCAAAATATTCAGAGTATTATTTAGTTACTCTGCTGAACTATCACATACTAGTAGGATATTAGAAATATTTATGTTTGTTGCATAAAAAGATGAAGGGCAGAACTTTGCAATGAATGTGTGCAGCTCCAGGTGAATTTACAGTAAGTTACAGACTGCATATAATCACCAACTTTGAACTACTGAATGCAAATGAAGTAGAAGTACTGTTACCCTGAGAATCATAAATACCATCTTCACTTAGTATTGTCTAGCATGTGGTTTTGTTAAAGGAGAAGCTTCAAGGTCTGTTGCTTAATTGTTAATCCTCTTAATTGTTAATCTTCTGTTGTGATTATTTTAAAGATGATACTAAAAGAAAAGTTTCAATGATTCTGGTGATAGGAGTGGTCACGGGTCCACCAGTTGCCTATGAAGTTCTGGCAAGGAGAAGGCAAATAGTCTGTGAAATTGAATGCATTTGTAACATGGGAAACAATTTCTCCTTGAAATGCTAATCAGATTTTAAATTTTCCTTCCTCACTGTTATTCAGAGCTATACAGAAATAGGAGAGTCCTCCTTCTGCTCTGTCTTTCTAGCTATAGTATCCAAGAATCACATACGTATGTATTTAGTTTTAAAGATGCAGGTTTGAGAGTGTAAAAAATCCTTTCCCATTTACTAATGAATCTGGACTAAATTTAATTATTATTAACGGTATTCCCTATAGTGTTTTCAGTTTGGCTTTGTATTCATTTGCATCCACATTCTGCTGTGTTACATATCCTGATAAGGAATAGCTGCTTTGTAGTGAAGTGTGCAAATATCGCATCCAGCCTTGTCCTTGCCAAAGCTTGCTCCTAAAGTGGTCATACTAAGTGCTTCTGCAGCATCATTTTGCATATGGTGGTCTGCGTGCTTGTACAAGTGCTGCACTTTTGTCTGCAAGGCATATTCAAAAACCCTTAATAGCTTTTAAAACTAACAATATATAGCAAGAAAAGTAGTAAAAAATATTGAGATTATAGTTTGTAATTGATTTATATGGATTGATTTTTTTAAATTTTTTTTAAGTTGGATATGAAGTATTTGTCACCTCTTCTGTTGGACTAACAATATATAGCAAGAAAAGTAGTAAAAAATATTGAGATTATAGTTTGTAATTGATTTATATGGACTGATTTTTTTAAATTTTTTTTAAGTTGGATATGAAGTATTTGTCACCTCTTCTGTTGGCATATGAAGATAGAATAAGAGAAAAGGAAGATTTACATCATGAACATGAGGCAAGTTGCCATTTTAAGAAGATATACTTCTATACTAAAGCAGAAATAAATTACTGAATTTTTTTTAAGGGATTTGTCAAAGCTGTTTTCCACCTAAAATGAAGGTGGAAATGAAGGTGTTTTACTTTTACATGCATAGTTATTGTGCTGTCTTATCCTACTTGGCTTACTGGGTTTTGCCAGCCTGTTGAGATGTAGAAGCAGACACTACGCTGAGATGTACAAGAATTGTGCTGTCGGAGTAGAGTAAACCATAAACAATGGGTGGTAGAAAGGATTTACTATTGTCATTCATAATGGGATGGAGTGCCCTGTATAGCTGCTCTTCCAGTTACAGGCCTGTGGATTTTGTGGTAGAAGAATATTTATTTCTAGTTATTTAAGGAATGGGTATACTCTTTTTGCTCTTTAGAAGTACTTTTTTGTCATTGAATCTTTGAAAAATGGTGATTTGCTACAGAGCAGAACTGCCATAGCTTTTCAAAATAATTTATTTCCCTCAAAAACTTCAGCCGTAAAATAAGCAGAAAACAGTGAGGGTTTTACATCACTGTAATTTCACTGTATTGTCCTACCATATTCAAATTCATGTCATGCATACTGAAAATATCTAGTATTACCTAGTAATTTCCAGAATTCGGTTTCTTAAATCTGTATTTGAAGGATCTACAACTTGCTTAATTCAAATGACACTTGGCAAAAATGTGGCACGATTCAAATATCTATTTTTTTAATCAAATATTTCTAGCTTGATAAAGCAATGTAGAAGTTAAGTAGACACACCTGAATTGAAGATGAGTGAGTACTGAGATAATATGCTATTAGCAGAAGAAGTAGAAGGCACCCAGACGTGTATATTTATGTAAGTTTTTGTTGATGTAAAAATTCAAAAAAAATACTTACCCCTAAAGAATGTTATGTGGAGTCCTTTGTTTTCCAGGAGGATATGAAGAATTTTAAAGCACGAGCTGAAGAGCTGGTGAAGGAGAATGAACACCTGCATGAGCAATTGAATAAAAATAACTTTATTACCCCTACAGAATGGCAAGTTATATTAGTAGAAATTAATTTAAAAGCTATTTATTATTTTGCTTGTTGCATGCAAACTGTTAAGATTACAGATCTTAAGGAAAAATCTTGTTCCCCTCAAGCAAATTACGTTTTGCTGAAGAGTTAATAGGGTCATGATTATGTCTTGTCGGAACAGTGCTGATCTGCAATGCCTGAAATAATCGCGGAGTAAAGATTAAATAGTGCAGTTTTACACATGAAGACCGTGTAATTCTGTCCCAGACCCTGCAGGTTACATGCTTAACTTTTACACTTCTGCTGATAGTAGGAATGTGCCAATGATTTCAGTTTTTCGTTGATATAAAATGGTATTGGCATATGGTATTAGAAGAATTTAGTGTTCTTGAGAAATGAAACAATGCACACATAGTGAGGTTAAATAGTATAAAATACATGAGGCTTAAAACCAATTTACCCAAGTCAGGCATTCATCAGTTGGCAACTGAGATGGAGAAGAGACTGGTCATACTGGGTCATCGCAAGATGATTGTGAGCTTTTTAGGGCAAGAGCCAAAAAGAAAAAGGCAGTGTAGTCCTGGGGTATGTTAGAATAGGTCCTTCTAGGAGCGGCTGTGCAATAACAACACGATTATATGGAAATCTCTGGCGAGTCCCAGTAATCCTAATTTAAATACAGAGAAAGCTGTAGGTTTGTGGTGTAGCCAAGGAAATGCAGGGCCTCTTTTGTCTGGAGTTTAGACAGATTGGCCTTTCTATTTTAGCAGAACAAAGGCTGAGAAAGGACAATGTTGCTTTCTGTAAGCACATCAGGAGCAAGAATCAGGGAATATGCAAAGAACTACTTAAACTGCATTTATAGGACTGAGGGCAGTGTTACTAGAACAACAACTGGGTATTCGTTCACCAGAAACAAACTTCAGAGTGGAAACTGGAAGATGAATCTGAACCAGTGTAACATGTTTTGGAACAGCATCCACTGTGAGTAGTGAACATAAACATTCTCAGGGCACAGGCGGTGGTTGTATGGAAGGGGTCTTGTGGCGCAGTGTCTGCACTCGGAGGACTTCACGACTCAAGCTGTCTCTCCCAGTCTTAAGTCTCTCTGCAGAGTTAACCAAGAACATCGACTGACTTTCAGAGAGAGCCTCCTCAAGGCAGAATTACACAAGTGTTTAGTTTCTGTATAGATTCGGTTAAGTAGGTTGTTACAAAGGTATCAAAGTGTTCTATAGGTGCTTTAATAAAATACTGTGGATATTTTATGTATACTTGGATGCTTATATACTGTCCACAAATTTGAAAACACTCTTCATAGAAGTGTTCCAGCTTTTAAATATGAATTTTTGAACTTCTAACAACTTTGCTTTTTGTTTTGCTTCTCTGCAAATGAATGAGAGAGGTTCCTATCACTTTGACCTGTTTCAGGCTGCCTGTAGTCTCTGTCTGGGAGCTGTTTTCCTGGCTGGGGTTCAGCGAGGCAGGATGTCAGCAGCAATGCCACCTCACCAGGCTCTTGCTCCGTACCTTCAGTGGCTCCTTTGCACTCAGCGTTGCAGTGCATTGCCCTGTTATCTGCATTGACATAAACGCTCATGTAAAGGAGTTGGTCTCGACCAGCCTAATGCCCCTTTTGTAGCAATTTTTAAAAATGTTATTTCACAAGGTAGCCTCAAGATGCCTCACCTCACAAGGTGCCAGGCATAGCAGAGGGTGAGGATGTAGCTTGGCTGTTTGGGAGACGTTCTTTATGCGTAAACTTGTTGATGAAATACAATCTTAGGACTATTCATTTAAAAGTTGCATTTTTACCTGCAAAATTATTATTATTGCTATACTTCAAAGACTTGTCCAATAAGATCCACAATCCATTTTCCTCAACTCCAGCCTCAATAGTTCCAATAGGAAAATAGGAAAAAAGCTTCCATTGTTTCTTTCAGCTGGTAATGCTTAGCATCTTGCATCAGCACTGACCTTCCGGTCACAAATAACCAATGTATCTTGTCATCCACTTTGCATGTCATACTTATCCATTCAGATGAAAACGTGCAGAGTCTTAAGTGATTAAACAATATGAACTCTATCTTAGCTATTAACCAATGTGTAAGTGGTTGATGTGCATTTGCTTTCTTCTATGCCCACTGCAGTAAACTTCACAGTAGATTCAGTAAACTCCTGCGTGCAGAGGTTTCCATGGGTACAAGTGCAAGCTGACTTTCATTTCTGTGTTAGCAAAAATCTTCAGGGTAGACTGTTTATATTTCTCAGCTGTCAGATAACAATTATTAGCTGTATGGTTCAGCTTAAATTTATTCAGAATATCATTTGATGGTAGGGGAAATTGTCCCTATGTAGATCTATACACAAGAGGATGCATTTTTATCTATGTCAGGCCACACATGAAGAAAGTAGTGTTAGTTACTGTCATCAGAAATCCTTGGTAACAGTCTATTTTGCTACACTTTTTTTTGGGTTTAGGCTACTCTTGCTGATTGATTGATGACAACTCTTGAGTTTAAATTCATGTGCTAGCATCTGACCCATCTTGGATTTCTGCTTGCATTCTGGCTAATACTTATCAACTGTTTAAGCTATTACTAGAACAGCAAATACTTTCTTAAGCTTTGGTGAACATCAGAAAGACTGGTATTGGTTTTCTTGAAAGCTGAATTAATACTAGTTATAAAGCAGAATTAAGTTATCTGCTCAGGATAGTTCAGTTTAAACGCCCATCTTCTGTACAGCCCATAAAACACACTGGCAGTATTTTTCCAGAGATCAAAGCCAAGTAAATCCAAATCCTATCCAAGAATTTATTGCATATTTTGAAAAGAAATTTGGTTCAGTTACTACTTACATAGCTGTCTCCTAATCATCTGGCACCATTATGTAGCTTCTTTCTATATGGGATTTTTGCTTTAGTTAGTCAAAGATTTTAAACATTATTTAAAGTAATTTACATTTTGAGGGTTGTGAGTTCATGCCTCTAATAAGCTTACCTTGGGTCCTGATTTTAAAGAGGTTCAAATATGATTTTATAAGTTTACACTGTTGGACATCAGTTGTGGTTTTTTTCTTTGGACATAAGTTAATATTTGAATTTTATTTTATTTATAAGCCAGTTGTCATTGCAGGCAGCAACTGCAAACTCAGGCCAAGCTGGTCTTGGAAGAAAATGGATTGTTGATGGAGCAACTTGAAATTCAACAAGCTAAAGCCAAAGATAGTCACAGACAACATGTTCAAGAAGGTAAAGTGCTTGAGTGGCTAGTCATCTGAACTACAGCCAAGTACTGCAAGTTTGGGGGTTTTGTTTGTTTGTTTGGGGTTTTGGGGGGGATTTTGGTTTTGGGTGTTCTTTCTAGCATCATATATGACTAACAAAGCATCACTGAACGGAGGTAATACTAATATGAGATCAAGCTCTGGATGTCAACTGATACTGAACAGAAACGTCAGTATCACCTATTGACACTACACAGCATGCTCCATTTTGACTTGCTTCCTCTGAAAAAGTGACAGGAACTGTTAAACAGCAATACACTAATTTTCATAATTTAAGAGCACTTTAAATTTTACACGTTGGTATTTGTGAGATATATTTGCTTATTTAAATGTTCAATTTAGAATTTGTAGGGTTTTTTAATTTTCTGCTTTGTAACCAATGTTTGTCACTTAATATAGTTAATTATATCGTAGTATTTGATTTTACGCTTTTATAGTTTGAATCTGCTTAAATTTACATGAAAAACTAGGAGTTAATGTTATTACTGGTTTAGTTGGGATTTCACTAGGTGATTGAATTAGTTCTGCTATACCCAGTTTTGTGGCTTTTTTCCTCCCAAAAGCTTCAAAATTGACCAAACAGATAATAATCTTGGAAGGTAAGAAACAGAGACAAGAAGAAGAGATAGCAGAGTACCAGAAGCAGTTGGAAGCTTTGTGTTCTACCTGTGAAGAGCTGAAAGCCAAACTGAACAGCAGAATAGCAGCAGAGGAGCACTTTGCTTTGGTGAATGATTTAAAAAGGTACGAGTTTACATACGGGGCACAGAGAAACAATTCTGCAAAGCATTCACGTGAGCAGATCTGTGTATGCACCACGCTGGGTAGGAGGCAAGTGGAAACGTACGCTGGTAATCTAAGAAGGTAACTACCAAAGTACAAAGAAAGGTAAAGAAATATTTCAAAAATCCTGTCTCACTTTTTATAGACAATTAAAACTACAGAAGGAAATCCTAGATATCGAGACATCAGTAGAAGTGTTTCTACCATAGAGTACGTACTGCTAAATGTACCCTTTTAAATAGATGAAGAGGAGGCTTTAAAAATACCTTTTTTGTCAAATCTATTTACTTCTGTGAACACTGTATATAAAACGTTCTCATTCTTTTGTTCCCATCTTCAGGAAAATGTCTGAAGGATCCTGTAATTCTAAACCAAAAATACTAAGTTTCTCCAGTCTTTACAATATGGAAATAACACGAAACAGCACAACACAGAAGTGCTGTCATGCAGCTAGTCCGTAATGTTTTTCTAAAGACATTCTGTAAACTTCTTTGCTTTCAAGCCTTAGGATAGTGCAGGTTACTGTTTTTTGGTACAGTGCCTTCCTGAGAAGCTCTCAGACCTTGTTTTTTGGCACTGCTAGTAATTTCTTTGAAAAAAATTAGGAAGGGAATACATTTGGAATGTAGAGGTATTTTTATAATTTAAATTTTGTTTCAGGTGCAGTGAGGATGAATTAGTTGAATAGTTTGTGTTATGCTCCATTCATGATTTGGCATGTCATGAGATTGTAATGCCTCTCTCTGATGTCAGCACTGAACACTAAGAACTCTCCGTGTATCTTTTTCATACCTTCTAGATGCGTATTTTACTGTAACTTAGCTTTTTAGTGAAGTAGGTCTAGGCATCTAGGTGTGACTCCTGTTCTACGCCGTTGGGTTTTGTAGCCATTTACAACAGGAGCAGGAGAAAAAGCACCATGAGGTGGAAGAACTAATGGGAAAGATAACATCGCTGCAAGCTCACAACAAGAAACTGCTTTTAGAGAAAAATAACTTCATGGCTGACAACAAGATCCTGGAAACTGAGATGGAATTGACACGAAAGACAAACAGGTCATATCACGTTCTCATTTTCTTATATAGAAACACTTGTATGTCTAAAAATAATAGCAGAAATACCTGTAAAAATACTGTCTGACATCCCACATTGTGTAATTTCTACTTATTACAGAAAAAACATATTTCCTAAACACATCTTTGTCACATTTAAAGGCCTGGTTGTCAAGGAACTTTGCTAAGCTTTATACATTTTCATGCACAATTTTCTATGCCTACATGCAAATTAAGAATATCTCTTTAATGCTAGAAGTTAGCCTTAGCAATTAATCATTTGTGTACTCACCTGAAAAATAGGGTATTACGCTATTTGCAGACCTTCTCGAGTACCCAGGTGGTTCAGAGTTGGGCTCACAATACTCTAAAAAGTGAAAACAGTATTATTGTTATATTTCCTAAAAATATGAGCTTGTAGCCATTGCACAAATTACTCTTTTAAATCATTGTTACTGTTGTTATTCGCACAATATATTGTAAAGAAAACCAGTCCCTGAAAGTGGGAAATACTTTCAGCATTGCAAATATTTTGAGACTTGTACAGGTTGATTTGCACATGCAATGCAGGTTCTTTTAATGTCGTTATTAATTCCCACTCTGAAGATTTTTCTTTTTCTGTTAATTTTATAGGCGATTAAAGAAGAAAATAGGTCTTCTGAAACTGCAGTTGGAGGAAGCAATGGAAAAAGAAGTTGCAGCTCATCACTATTTAACAAACCTTATTGGTTTGGTGGAGAAGATAGCTCAGGAACGTGACCATCTTATTTTTTTGGTAATTACCTTTAAATAATTAATATGGCTTAATAGATATTTCACACAGTTATCATCCTACTGGCACAACTTATTGTTAATTTGAATTATCAAAAAAGAAAGCTAAAATTTCAGTTTAAGGATGTAACTATTTAAATGGACTTTTGTAAATAGGATAGGAGCAGCAAAAGATTATTTTCTGGAAGAGTGGTTAAAGGCAACTAACCTAATTTCTGGCGATAACTTAATTAAGCCTTAACTCACATCAGCATTAGGGTCTGCTAATTGTTTTGTTAGCGAGATAGTATTTGTGGTCACTTGACAAATTATTAAGTAGCCATTATTAAAATAATTTTCAGGATTCTTTTTCCACCTTGGTTCTTCAGACTACTGGAGCTCAGAACAGAATAGCTTGTCTTCCTTGGTGTATGGATTTTGTCTGCCCTGTCTAAAGTAAGGATTACATTTAGTTATGTATACTATATGTTTGCAGGCCAAATGTTTGGAAAATGAGAATCATGATGTTCTTAACAAAATAGTAGAAGGCAGTCTACGCTTAGGAAGACTGGAAGAAAAAGTTAAGGTAAGCAGTATTTCTAAGCTAAATATCATATAAACTGTTTTGGTTTTTTAATGAGAAGAGTCAGTAGTTAATCTGTGTCAGTGTTTTTATGAGACATGGATTATTTTACAAAGAGTTTTTAAAAAGCAAAATGGATTATCTTTATAATTTTCAGAAATATATTTTTCCGTTATATTTGTACATTGCATGTCTGCCAGGTCATTGCATGTACATCCTTACCTGGAGAATTACGGCCACTTGTAAAAAGAATTCAAAATTATACTTCATTTGTATTTTGCTTTTACTGTAAGCTCAAAAAAGGAAGGAGAAGGGTATCTGGCACATTAGCTTCTCTATATAGAAAGCAATACATATTACTTTCAAAAGCTGTTTTGTACTAAGTCAAGTTTGTGCATTTTACCCAAGATCCAGAGTCTCCATACATTGCACTTTTCCAGTCGAGTCGTACACTGCTATTGCATGAAATGACACAAACGTGCAGCACGGTGATAGCCGAGCCCAGCTCCTTCTGCGCTTCTCTCTTGAGGATCAACACAGCCCAGCCATTGGCAACAAAGGAAATTAACCAACTCCTAGACGTAAAGAGAGAGCAGTAAGCGGAAAAATAGCTAGAATTTATAAGGAACCTTTCGCAAAATACCTAAACACATGAAACACTACCATAAAAGAATTCTCTAATTATATTAATACAGCTTAAAAACATTTTTAGCCTCATTCGTGTCTGTCTAAACATCTCTCCTACCAAGGCAATGGCTTACATTCTGCTTAAATACAGATTTACAGCAATTTAATAGAGCTGTGACTACTATAAAGGATAGAGAAGAGACTTGCATGAAATGAAGAATATTTACATGCAGTGATTTTAAGTGCAAAACCAATTAAAATAAAAGAAAAAAAAAATCCTTCTTAACCCATCAACTGCTAATGGAAATTAGAAAAAACAGCCTGTAAATAAAGTTCTTAAGTATTGCTGTTTCAGTTTAGCAAAAGACTAATCTACTTGCAAAACTATTTTGTTGTTTTTATCAGTAAAGCAGAGGGCTTATAAAAAGCACCTTAAAATATCATACTTCTTGGTTATTGTATTAATTGAACTTTGCTAAAAGCTAGCATTTATTTCTTTGAAAACACCTTAATTTCTTAAACACCTCCAGTCAGGTAATCCACTTTTCTAAATAGTAAGCTTTATTCATTTGGTCTCTTCAGTGATTTAGGGGGAGTTACAGGATTCTTTTGTTTTACATATAAAAAAACCTGTTTTCATAAATCTGAATACATTTTCAAGTTTTTAGTTTGGTTCTTCTTAGTCACAAGACTTTTTTAATCCCAATACGTACTGCAGGTCCTCCAGTAGGACAGGCCATGCTGCCCACACTGCTTTTCTGGGTGCTGCTGATAAAAATTCAGGTAAAAGGATTCTTCACTGGGAAAACATGTTTGCCTCCACAATTCTAGCAACCATGAAACTTGACCAGCAGCTTATTTTTAAGATTACACGCTGCCTGCTGAGTTGAGTGAGAGGTAGAGGTCTCACTAGTCTGATTACCTCAGCTGGAGGAGTTGCCATCAGCTGCTTCAGGAAATCACAAATGGGGTAATTGCCCTCTACGTTGAGTTGCAGAATAAACCTCCTGTGGGGCATTGATTTAGGTGTATCTGTCTCCAGTGATAACAGTATTTAAAATGCATTCAGTTTTCTGAAAGGGTGGTATAATTATTGGTAATTTGAGTGTTATCCTATTTCTTACCTTAGAAAAGGGTGTTTTGCATTGGTTTTAGCCATCTTCAGCTATTTCAGCAAGATACAAGATAAGAAATACGTATTATATCGTATGTATTAGAGCATAGAGTCCTCAGATTGCGTATGAGAGGAAAGCTTCTACCCTACGGGGTTGAGTTACTTGCAAACACCTACAACGTGAGTCTGCGTGTTCTACTTCTTGGACATAACCAGGGATCTTAGGTTTACCTTCTGGTGAATTCACTGCCTCATATTTTGGCAGACACAAGGTCACCCAAACCTGTGTTCCAGGTCAGATTCACCATGTGCATGTCACAAGACTCCCTGGGGCTTCTTCCACATCACTGCAGATGTGACTGAGGTGAGAGAGGGCTGGGGGGCCCTGCAAACACGGGACGCACGCCCCACAGACGGGTCCTTCAGAAAGCTGGCCATTCCGTTCCCTTCCCATCACTGCCCTCTGAAGCCAGGTCGCTTGTGCTTTGCGCGTAAAAGTGGATCCTGTCTTCCGGTCCAGAGCGCCTCCTTTTAGTGGATTCTTTTGGAGAAAGTAAATGAACAAAAATCCTGTTTTTCATTGAGAAACCTCAAAATCAATGAAGAGCTGGCAAATTTATTATTAAACACAGAATCACTGTGAAAGTCTTTAAAGCTAAGTAACAGGCTGTTGCTAAAATAAAACCCAAAACCACACAGATATTTCTATATACTGCTTTATTACACATTTTAAACTATGTATGCTTAAGTTAGCTAGCAAATTAAAAGTGATTCTTTATTTTTAGCTTGGGATTTAGCAATTACTGTAAACAAACTTTACAAAATGTCACTCACTGCAAAATGTTTTGCAGGTTATCAGTACAACCATAGGATATTCAGAAAATAAGCACTATCAAATAGCTTGAATACAAATATTCAGAAAAATAAGTCATTTTTGCACAGGAACTATGTTAAGGAAACAAAACCTACTTTGGTATTTTAATTTTTAAAACAAATTAAGTTCAATTCTACTTCTGTATCGTTTGGTTTATTTCAGCTAATTTTTCAGTCTTGTCCTGAAGCAGCCAGAGGCAGGAGCCTGCTGCAAGGGCTGTCAGCGTGCCCAGAGCCACCCTGAGCAGGGCTGGCACCCGGCACCCTACATGTTTTGAACAGACCTGGTTATAAACAGTCATAGGAGCAGGATCAGAGCTATGTATCCCTCATATCTAGTTTCACGCCCCGGTCATTAGGTCAGAAAGCGGTGTGCTTCCACCCTCTGTGCCCCGTTGATTTCACAGCTGTTCCACACAGGTGACACAGCTGCTGGCAAGTGACAAGCAGGCATGGGAAGCCAACAGGGGCAACCACAGCCTGGGCCCATCTCAGGGCAGCTTCAAACACACGCCTC
The DNA here is from genome assembly GCA_002844005.1 of Limosa lapponica baueri. Classification (NCBI taxonomy): domain Eukaryota; kingdom Metazoa; phylum Chordata; class Aves; order Charadriiformes; family Scolopacidae; genus Limosa; species Limosa lapponica. The sequence goes on from KZ506380.1 coordinate 108,050, forward strand.
CCATGAGCTGGATGATCTATGACCACGAGATAAAAATGAATTTCACCAATAGCATTGGCTGCTGTCCTGTATCAGCCTTTTACGTGTTAAACGAGAGAGGAAGTTCTCTCCAGTTCTCAGAAATAATTATAGGGCCTAAAGAGAGAATTTGAGGTTCTGGGTCCAGAGCTGGAGGAGGCATTTACTGACAAAGGGGAAAGTCTGGCTGGTTTCCCATGCTCTGTGCTTCCTCCAGGCTGGCTCCACGCACCCTCTGCTCAGAGGGAACGTGGTCACCACTGTCCTCCGGCAGCGTCACAGGAAGAGCATCCACCCGCACTCTGAAGACTTCTCTGGGAACCTGAGTAGCTGGGTAATGTGACTGGTTAACTTGCAGGCTTCTGGTTCTGTTCTTAGAACCACCAGGGAAAAGCTAGGGAAAAGCCCATGAAAGTCAGCCTTAAATATTGAGTGACTAATGTTCTAGGTAAATATTATTATTTATCACTATCCTATTGCCTCTAGAAAATGAAACTCCAAAATGATGCATTTTACAAGAGCTCAAAAGGAAACAGTTTGTGGAAAGCATTATATAGCTTGCAGCACATGCATAAAAATGCCTTTTTTTTTTTTTCCCCCCTTTTTTCCTCCAAAATGCATACTGTTTCTGCTTTGAATCAAATGCAGAGAAAAACCTAGGTGGTTAACACTGTAGATAAAACTTTGTATTAGCAAGACATAAATAGCAGTATTTTCAAAGCTTTGCTAAATCATTTGTAATTTTATTAAAGGAGGTTCTTCCATCCCAAGACTCTGTCCTGTAGCCCGTAGCAAACACCGCATTTTGCAGACACAGTAACAGTATAAGCATTCTGTTTGTAATCATGAGAAAAAAGCTAATATTAGGTAATACCTATTGGTTTTGTCGAGAGCAGCAGCATGCAGAAATGTGTAACGATACACAAGCCCCATTTTTCAATTCCTTGTGTGCTTAGAGAATTTAATGGGGAAGTTATTTCAGAAAGCAAAATCCCTTTGTTCAAAAAGGATTTCTTGTTTTGAGATTAGACCAATATATTTGGTTATTATGGCCAGTAATGAAAAAAAAGAATCACTTGCGCTTCACTGAACAGAAGGAACTATTGCGCGAAGCAACAAGTTATTGTAAAACATGAAGCTACTCTTTTCTTCCTCTTTGTATTAAGATTAAACAACTAACAGAACACAGACACTTCACAATATGCACTGATAAATATGACTTGGACAAGCAACGGGCGCTGTGAAGCGTAGCCTTGCATCTTGGAAAAGAACCCCTTTTTTGCAGCCAGTTCTTTTCGTGTGCGAGACAAACGTACCGTATGGTGTACACACTAGTTTTACATACAGAACACAGCACAAGTGTAATACCTTCAAATTAACAAATAGGTAAAAAAACCCCATAGTGCAACCTGACATACTTAAGTAAGGCAGCCCTGATGTAAAGATCAAACTGCAAATTAGTACCTCTAGCTATTTCTTTTGCTGGTAGTGAGTTGGTTGTCCTTATTTCTCCTATAATCACATTTCCCCGATCATCTTTAACTCTTACAGGTATATAAAAAGAAAGCAGCCGGGAAGCTTGGAGATATCAGTCTCAAAATGACTGAGCAGGAGGAAGAATTTGCCGGGAAGACTGCTCAGTACCAGCAAGAAATGGAGCATCTCCAGCGGCTGCTGCAGGACAGACAGGAAACCCTGGATGAAGCGCTGCAGCAGAAGAGGTAAATGTGCCCCGGCAGAAGGATCCGATCAGAGCTGGGGGGTAAAAGGGGTGGGGGGAGGCAGCCACACACAGCTGCTTCGTCAGAGCCTCACACGCTGTATCGGGTATCTTTTCTCACCCGTGTTTTAGCTATACTGAAAACGCTGAAATGCTCCTCTTAAGTCCCTCCTTCCCAGCTCCAAGAAAGACATTTTAAAGAAGGAATTTATTCTGGATGACTACTACCCTTCTACTACAGAAAAATATCAGAGCCTAGTCTTTGATGATTTATGGTGAGAGGATGCTGTCTAAAAATCATATATGGTAATTATTTAATAGCATTTTCTACTAAAGGCTCAACACTTTCCCCTCCACAACCCTTGTTTTCAGAACAGTAGGAAATTAAAGGAATCTAATGAGTACGTGTATGATAGGTTTCCTTTTCAATCTGCCTTGCTGTTCTGTTAATAAGTGGCGTACATTTGCTACGTGCAGAATAAAAATACAAAAAGATAATTTACCAGATTTATACAAGATTGTGACTGTCGGTATTTAAGTATCCTTTTAATATAGAGTTCTCTAAAGGTATTTTTCCCCTCTGGTAGTGGAAAGCTGCATAGCACATTCTCGTTATCAGTAAACAGGAAAAACCGAGGAGAGGTAATTAAGCCATCATTTTGTGAGTCATCTCTGCCATTGTGAAATGATCCATTTAGAGACAACAGAAAAACAGGGCTTGGCATCACCTAGGTTCCATCAGCAATTCCATCCTCTCAATTACCTTACAGAGTGCTGTCAAAACAGGTGTGAGTAGCTGGGAATTGTACAGCAGTCATGCCACTAATCTCTAAAATTTGCATGAGAAAACAGGAATTTGATTATCCCACATTTTTCTCGAAGTACTTATTTAGGGTTTTTTAACTAATTAAGTGCCTTTCATACCTCTGGACTCATGTTGCAGTATTTTACAGCAGAGAACAGCAGGTTAAATAAAGAAGTTTTTTTTTTTAATGTGGAATAGAGGTAGTTCAAAGTCCATGGATCATTCTGAATTTACTTTTCTAGCCCCAAAGTAGGTAAATGAGAGGATGTAACACAGCCGTGTCAAATAATTAATTACACTTTCCATACAGGAGTTACACTAAATGGCTTTTTTCTCTTCAGTCTAAATTGGTTGGTTTTTCTTCAGTAAGCACACACAATTAATACTTGCAGCTAGCTTTTAAGAAGCAAGAGCTACACCTGGAACTACACCATTTGACAATATGACGGTGAAGAAAATGATTTAGGGAAACAAGCACAAGAGGAACCTCACAAACACCTTGCGTTTTTGCAGTCTCTGATGTTAATGAACAGGGTAATTGGTGACTGCCTCTTTCTGGTGGTAGTTAAGCCTTAACAGTCTGTATTAGAGTATAATATAACAAACACAACTCTGAAAGTTAATGTTCATCTTCCAAGTTGTATTTTGATTCATCATCTGCTATTTTCCTTTGATAACTATATTAGAAACTATATTTAAAAAGCTAAATGTCACTGAAGGCGGCTGAATTCTACACCTATATAAGAGAGAATATATTTTTAATCTTATAAAATGAGACCAACTAGCATCATGGCTGATACTGCTCGTATAAACTAGTTTTCTTCTGTTCCTTTATTCATCTCGAGTATTGTGGTAATATAAACTAGTTTCCCACAGTAATCCCATTACGTTTGTACTCTCTTATGCCTATCTGCCAGAGATTAAACATGTAGTTTGGTCAGCTTCCTGTATTTCTGGCGTAGAAGGCTTATTATTTTCTCTCTCCCTTCCCTACACACAGTCACAGAAGTAACTAAAGAAGAACTGTTTGTGGTTTAGATGCTGCTAGTCACCTGTAGCTTGGCAACCCCAGTCACCGGTGCCAGGACAGGACCAAACAATTACATTTATTTCCACTAGCTCTGTTTACAGAGTATATTTATAGTCCAGAAAACTGTCTAGCTGATAATGTTTCAGTTCAAAACACCTGTATAAACATTATGGTAAGCACATACAATAAATGTATTATATATTAGATTTTGTAATTTCGGTGTTTCAATAACGAAAGCCAAAGTAGCATGCTACATTTTAAGCAGGAAAGCCAGTTTAACTTAAAATGTAGCTGAAGGTATTCTGACTGTTTGGATAGCTGATTTTGTATTTTCTTAAAGTACAATTTCTCTTTAGGAAGACTCTAAAAGAAATTAAGCTATTTCAAAGGCACCGACCACCATCAGTCTAGTTAAATACACTGCACGCAGGTGAAGACAGAAAACTTTTCCACGTAATTCCTTTGGCTCTCGCGTTTAGTTTTGTAATAGCGAAGTCAGGAAATCCTACCACGTCTGACCTAGCTACCACCATAAAATTCTTCACCGTAAAATTTTACCAGATCTATTGTTGGTGGTAAGTTTTCTTGTAAAACAAGGGAAGATACCACTTCAGGTGTGGGAACAGCAGTTCTTTCAGCGAGACAAGCAGCCCCCTCCTTATTAATGTGAGCAGGACGAGGGTCAGGGGGACCCTCCGCCCCGGCCCCCGCGTCCGGAGGGGAGCTGCTGCTGTCACAGCGTGTGCAGGGGTCACCTCTGACCAGTCCTCACAGTCACCTGCTTCCTCATTTTTGTTTCTTCTTTCATCGTGCTGTTTTTAACAAGGCTGCATCCAAACTAACATGGGCTTCCTAAGATGTAACGAAAGTGACTCCCTTTGAAATTTTCTCCCCACCTGCACCATCTTTCACCTGGTGACAAAAATCAGGGGTTGCGATAGTTACCCATTGTGTCAAAGGGAACGGGATTTTTCCACTTGGTTTTCAAAAAGAAAAGCATGTAGATCTAACTGTTCTTCTGATAAATAAAAGCTTTTAAAGCTTCTAAAGTTATGCAAATTTTACCTTCCCAGAAGCTGTGGAGTAGAGTCTTCTCATAATTACAGCCTTTGCTAGAGAATATTGGAAATTCACAGCAACCTTTTGCCTAAAGCAACTGACGAGAAAGTAGTATCATTCTGTTCTTCAGGCAGCTGATAACCGTAACGTCCTTTTTATTGTTTGTGAGTCATCGTTATCGCATACCCTTCCTTACATGAAATACATTGCATGTTTCAGATAGAAGCAAAGTTGTTAACATGGTTTAGGGTAGAAAACCAGGTTCGTAAATACCTCAAGCCTTATTTCACAGGACGCTTACCTTCAGGAGTTTTCTAGGTCCCACTGTGTTTCATAAGCCTCCTGCAGAGGAGCAGCACTTTGGGGCAGTTACAGCTGCTGCAGTTTGGGTGTCAAACGCAGGTCTGGAAGCCTCAGTAACGAAGCCGCCGCAGACTGTCCTCGAATGAGGGCCAGCAGTAGGAAAGCTGCACAGCCCCGCACGGGCAAGGGAAGGGGCTGTTACCTGTGAGGTGACGCAGAAGATCGTAACCATGCTAAAAATAGTTTTCTTTGTGATAAGGATGATGTAAATAAACTGTTACAGGATAGGTGAAAATTAATTCTTGAGCCAGCAGCCCGAATAAGATTCTGGTGAATTAAACTGCAATTCAGAAATCAGTGATCTTTCAGTTTTTCTCTGCCTGAAGCTCATACAGGCATTAACAACAGACCAATCTTTTAAAAAAAGTCTTGGTTTTAGAGATTAGCAGATGAAATAAAAAAGCTGGGTGATGTTCTGCGCGATGGTAAGGGTAAGCCAGATTAATCTTGTGTACGGTAGAAGGCAAGAGAGCTGTGCACGCTGCATGTGGGCTCCAGTTGAAGTGGGAACAGAGAACAGAGGCTTGTCCCTGGGAAGACAGAAAAGTTCATTTAAAAAAGGCCGTAATACAAAGGGCCAGAGTGAAGCAATGGGTGAAGCTCAGGACAGCTTGTTGAGGGAGTTCAGTCACCTCATGGTCCTCTTTGTGCCTCACATCCCCCAAGCAAAAGCGGAGGATAAGGGTAATTGTCTCTGGAAAGCATTTTGAAGCAGATACTGATGCACCGCTCCCTTGTGTGGACTTAATCCAACTCATTACAGAGGTCCAGCTCTTTTTTCTGATCGTACCCTCTCTGGCATTACATTCAGGGGCTTTTTTAAAAACAAAGGAGGAACGAATTTCGATCAGAGCATTTCAAGCATCTGAATACATGCAGTTTATAATTTGCTTGTTCACATACTGGAATGGCGTACTGCTGAAAAACTGTTTTTAAAAGTAGGGTTTCGCTTCATTTTTTTCTAGGAAAGTGGAAGGGGAACTTGAAATCATTTGGGAATCCACATCCAAAGAAAACAGGAGAATGCGAGAACTCTTACACAAATCCCTGGGGAAGAACAGCCTGTGGAGCGCTGTCACAGCACACGAGCCACTCTTAGATAAAAGCTCACAGAAGGACCTAGTTTGTGGACATGATTTTAGCTATTGTGATGTGAAACCTTCATCCCCTACTGAAAATGAAATTCAACAAGAATCTCCGTGACAAGAATCAAGATGCGTTACGCATCTCATCCAAGAAAGAGAACTCAGTGCCTGAATTTTACTTTTTCAGCTATGCAAGATGTAATGGAACATCTACCCTCTTCAAGATCACTGTATTTTTAGTGTCGTCAAAATGCCAACAGCATATTCTCCAGCTGTACCATCAGTAGTGTAAATCTAACCTAAAATATGACTTTGGTTTTTTGAAGAAAAGGCTATTCCTTGTTAAGGCAAACGGTGGTACAGCTCTAAGTTGACATACAAAGACAAGTATTCAGTTAACAAGATAAAAAAAATCATTAAGCTTGGTGTTCCAGCACAGACACACACCTTGCCACAAAACAAGTGACCAGCAAACAGAAAGCCTCTAATATGGTAAATAATGTGTCTCCAGTATGTATGTTTTAATTTAAAGGACACATTTCAATAAATTCTTCCCAAATCACCAAATAAAGCGTTCTGTACCTGATCTATAAAGTAGGGGGGAAAAAATAACGTCATCTACTCTCGTTGCTGGTGATGAAGCATCTTGACATCCCAAGATGTCCTTATGTCCAGATTGTCTGCCAAAAGTCTTGCCACCTCGCGGGCAGAGGAGGATGTGACGGTGAAGCAGCCAAGACAGACACATACTCACGAGGACCGGGCCCACGAAGCAGATCTACAGGAGCCCAGCGTCAGCATGTCCCCACCCTGGTTTTGACAAGATGCCAGCAGAGGCTGCAGCCTTCCTCCAGGCTCGGTTCATCCCGCTGAGATTCAGTACCTGCAGAAGTCACGTTTTTTTCCCCAGAAGCATTCTCTGCAGCACTGACAGCCTTTGCATTATTACAGTGACTATTTGGCTTAGCTTTCTTAATTGTTGATTTTTCACAATACTGCACATTAACGTCGGAGTGGCACGTATTGGTATGAAATGACTTTATTTTGGATTTACAAAGAACTTGTTGGATCAGCTTTTTGCTTTAGCTTCATCTGCAAAACAAAGCCTAAATGGTACCAGGAAATTTTAACCACACAGGAAACCCTCTAACTTTTGTAGTTGTGTAGTATTAGAAATAATGAAGCATCTCAGTGGCTTTGATCAAAGTTAACAAAAAGAGTAGAAAACCAAGTTAAATCCCCAAAAGAACACATGCTGTTCTTGTCTGGAAGGTTTCCTGCTTTCCTGAGGTGCAGGGCAGAAGAGGGTCATTTAGGACAAGGTGGGGAGAGCATCTCCAGTCCCACCACGGGTTTTGGTGCTGTGGGTATGTACTGTTTTTAAAGCTGGCTCCTGCGATACAGTGGGAAGCCAGAGACTCTGCAGAATCTCAGAGCACTTGAACAATCCTCGTGCACTCAGCTACCGCCCTGAGGAGAGACAAAACACCAAGGTACCTAAAGTCAAACATACACAAGTCCTACAATCAGTGGAATTTTAATACGGACTTTAATTACTTTCCTTTGCTGGGAATGAGTGCAACAACCTCACCAGCTCATCCAGATAAGACTTCAACACGTCATGTTGAGACTGACGAACAGAGCCAGCACCGCTACCGCATGGTCTCCTCCTGGGCAGCTGACAGAGGGACATCTTCCAATTCTTTCCTTCTCCCAGCTTTTTCAACTTGATAAATATTTGAGGACTCAAGGACTCACAGTAACAACCAAAACATCAGAAACAATTTTTTAAGCACAGTCTTAAATGACTCAGAACGTGAAGTTGCCAGGGAGGTTTTGCTTGGTTTCTGGGGAGGGGGAGGGCGGGGGTGGTCTCTTGCTAAACCAGCCCCATCTTCCTTGAATTTGAAAAATCTAATTTGAAATGGAAGGTCTGAAATACCTCCTCAGACAAGTCATATACAGATGATACAGACATACACACTCCCCTGCTTGGGGAGGGGGAGGGCGGGGGTGGTCTCTTGCTAAACCAGCCCCATCTTCCTTGAATTTGAAAAATCTAATTGAAACGGAAGGTCTGAAATACCTCCTCAGACAAGTCATATACAGATGATACAGACATACACACTCCCCTGCTTGCCACACGAGCTCCAGTCTGCCCAACTGCTGACCCGGAGCCTGAAAGAACATCAAACGTGGCTATACCCACATTGTTTTTTGTGTTTCTGAAGGCAGGTTTTGCAAATTGAGTATTTTATGACATATTTTTCAAGATAAACATCTCTGAGTATCCAAATACAACCTTGGAACTGCATATGTAAATGATTTACGTATTCTTCTCATCTGTTTTTAATTGCCCTTTTGAATAGGTCTCAAGATTTTGTAAAAAAAAACGACTTCACAGGGAAAAAACTA